>CM037853.1:122857499-122877499 GCA_021234595.1 Delia radicum | reverse complement strand
GCTACTGGAAGGATACTCAATTCTTTAGGTAGGCCGGAGCGTTTTCGTGCCCAAATGTCAGAGCGCACAAAATGCCGACCTTCCGGCATAGGTGTATAGGTCTATGGATGATCATGAAGGGTGGGTAAACACCTTTCCTTTTGTCAACACAACCTAACATCGACCTGATTACACAAAGAAAAATCAAGTGAAAACCGAATTAAAAACTGTATTTTGGGTTTTTCGATTAATAAATTCTGGTAGTGCAATTATATTCAAATGTGATTTTTAAATATTTTGGTTGTTTCAACTAAACTTCAGTTGATTTAACCGAATTGTGTAATGAAACCCAATATTTTCTCTGAAAACCAATATTCAGTTGAACAAACAGATTTTAGTAGTAATAGCAGAATTTCAGTTGGAAAATATCAACATTTATCTCTGTGTGTATACTCAAATTAAAGGTATGTGTAGTAGGGCGGGTCGATTTAATAATCGCCCAAAGCTCAGTGAAAATCGTATTCTAGGGATCAAAATAAGAAACTTTGCGGAATTAACCATACCTCTAAAACGAATTCTACTACCCCGAAACTGTTGACTTTTGTCCCGTAGGGTCAAGTTTTGAAAAATCCCACTTTGACCCATGTAGAGTGCCCCAATCGAGTCCAAATGTATGACCGACCCCCACTAACTTTGAAGGGCCGATCCACCCATGCTCGTGGCACACCCCCCTGGAACTCCCCTGGGGGGTTCCCCATACAAACATTTCAAAAAATCTCCATTTTTGGCACTTTATTTTATTATTTTTTATTTATTTTATTTATTTTTAATATTTTATTTATTTTTTCTCTTTAGAAATTTATTTAGTCAGAACATATGTAAATGAAAAAAATAATTTAACTTAGTAATAGAAAAGAAATAAAAAAAATTACTGTTTGAAGTCTTTTTTGCTTTCAAGTCTGGGCAATTTCGCACGGCTCTCTTATGTCGTCGCCATAACAGCCTCTACATTTTCCGGTATAACTCGTTTGGAAACGCTAGCTAGCAATTGAACGTGTCGTTCTGTTGCAGGTCGTAAAATAGGTTGTGTGGGTTTTTTAAGCCACCACAAGACACAGCTGCATGTCGTAAACTTACTTAAGCAAAATCGGTTACAGGTAGAATTGAGCATAAAATTATCATAAAGGATTTTCCAGAAGTAATAAAAGGCGCACTTGCTTAACAGAAAGCATAAAATTATCATAAAGGATTTTCCAGAAGTAATAAAAGGCGCACTTGCTTAACAGTATTTGTGGTCAGATTAACGTTTAATTTACATGTAAGTATTTTATGGGCAGTTTTGACAACAAAATCGGTTACAGGTAGAATTGAGCATAAAATTATCATAAAGGATTTTCCAGAAGTAATAAAAGGCGCACTTGCTTAACAGATTTTGTGGTCAGATTAACTTTTAATTTACATGTAAGTATTTAATGGGCAGTTTTAACAACAAAATCGGTTACAGGTAGAATTAAAATTACCATTTCATTTTTATTACCTCGTAGACCATATATAACGCAACAGTTTTTGTGAATGCATTAAGTCGTTGTGAAGAACTCAAAGTGTGAAGTTCTAATTTCAGATAAAAAAATATTTAAAAAAAAAAATCATTCCAAATCAAAAAGTTTACAATGAATCCACCATCCTTTACACCGCAAGATGAAGCAATAACAACATCAACAACTATCGAAAACCCAATGAGTCATATACCCAGGCATGATGTTACTGTTTTTGGTGTGTCTACTGATTTGACTGATCTTAATTTACCAACCCATCTGGATATTTTGAGATATTATTTTTACTTGAGCGAACAAAAAAAATTGCTCTATAAATCATTCACTATTCAAGTACAAGATAAGTTGATTGGAATTTGGAAAAAACTTGGTATGGAAATAATGCTGAAAAAAAGTGTATATAATAAATTGAATAGATTGCTTGTCAAATATCAAGAGCAAATCAAGAATAGAAACAAAGACCAAGAATTTACAGAGTATGTAAAATCTCTGGAAACAATTTTTTTCATTGGAACATGTAAATGCGATTTGAAGGCAGCTCCATGTGCATGCGGTTTGGTTCCCGAACGCCTCAAAGAGTTTATGCACGATCAACATAATCAGAGAAGACTAACAATGGATGGATTTGCGATGGAAATTGAAGAGCAAGGAGCAACGTCTATGTCATCAATGCCAACATACCAAGATCCCGATGATTCAACATACGCACCGCCACCGGTTCAAGAAGATTTGGATATAAGCACAAGTTCACAATACACACAGAGATACGATTGTTTTAACTTTGCCTTGGTATGTGACAGATTTGGTGTGCCTGATAGAGTAGCATCAGCAATGGGAACCGCTCTTTTCCAAGATTTTAAAATGAAAGATACCCATGGCAAACCTCTCATCATGGATAAATCGAAAGTTCGCCGAGAAAAAGAGAAATGCAGACAAGAAGTGCTTCGCAAACGGTTAGATGATACCAATTTGTTAGCATTTTCATTCGATGGCAGAAAAGATGATACTTTAACGAGAGATGCAATTGATGAGAAGTATCATACTAGGATGGTAAAAGAACCTCATCTTGTTATTTTGAGAGAACCGAATTCTGAATTGATTGGTTACGTAAGACTGGAACATGAAACCGCTGAATACAAAACAACCAAATTAAATGATTTTTTTAACGATAAAAATATATCACTGAATGAATTAATTGGCATATGCGTTGACGGTGAGCCAACAAACACTGGCCCACACGGTGGAATTATACGACGATTCGAATTGCTGTTAAAAAGACCATTGCATTGGTTCGTTTGCCTTCTACACTTCAACGAACTTCCGTTTCGGCATTTGTTTGAAGCTTTGGATAAATCAACCAGCACTGGACCAAGATCGGCAACCGGAAAATTGAGCCGTCAAATCGAAACTTGTGAAACTCTTCCGGTAAGTTATTGCTATCACTCATTTATTATAATTGTCAACCGTTTTTAATTGCTTTATTTTTATATATTTTCAGGTGGTGGACGGCTTTCAGAAAATTGAGTTGAAAAATATGCCCCCTGCTCCAGAAAAAATTGAATTTTCCACCGATTCCAAGTACTTATACGACATGGCCCATGCAATTTCTAGCGGCGTGGTTTCAGTGGATCTGGCTAACATCAAACCAGGGAAAATTGTACATTCTCGGTGGCTCACCAAGGCCGCTAGACTATTACGATTATATGTGACAACGGAAAATCCAGATGCAAATTTAAGAATACTGGTTGAATTTATAATTACATGTTATGTGCCAATGTACTTCAATATTAAGTATTACAGCTCTGTCGTGTACGGTAGTAGATTATTTTTCAAATTCATTAGTTGGTCAAGATTTCTAGAACCTCGTTTACGCAAAATTGTCAATAAAGTAATTACAGATAATTCATATTATGCGCATTCGGAAAATATCTTGTTATCAATGTTGTTTGATGATAGCAAAGAAAAGCGCGACTGTGCTATCAAGATAATTCTACGCTATCGAACCGATGTTGACGACCCAACGGGACTTAGAGCTTATAAAAAACCAGATATAAACTTTTATTGCACAAGTTACACGGAAATGATCAATATGAATGACATAAATGACGTATTTGAACCACCATTCACTCGAAGCATTCCATACGATACTTTGAAAGAATATTTAAATCAAGATGATCCACCGTTTAATGATCCAAAAATTCCATCACACATACAAGGAACAGAACGACACGTTCAATTGCTAGCTAGCGTTTCCAAACGAGTTATACCGGAAAATGTAGAGGCTGTTATGGCGACGACGTTAGAGAGCCGTGCGAAATTGCCCAGACTTGAAAGCAAAAAAGACTTCAAACAGTAATTTTTATCTTTTCTTTTCTATTACTAAGTTAAATTAATTTTTTCATTTACATATGTTCTGACTAAATAAATTTCTAAAGAGAAAAAATAAATAAAATATTAAAAATAAATAAAATAAATAAAAAATAATAAAATAAAGTGCCAAAAATGGAGATTTTTTGAAATGTTTGTATGGGGAACCCCCCAGGGGAGTTCCAGGGGGGTGTGCCACGAGCATGGGTGGATCGGCCCTTCAAAGTTAGTGGGGGTCGGTCATACATTTGGACTCGATTGGGGCACTCTACATGGGTCAAAGTGGGATTTTTCAAAACTTGACCCTACGGGACAAAAGTCAACAGTTTCGGGGTAGTAGAATTCGTTTTAGAGGTATGGTTAATTCCGCAAAGTTTCTTATTTTGATCCCTAGAATACGATTTTCACTGAGCTTTGGGCGATTTTTTTGCCTCCCCACAAATCGACCCGGCCTAATGTGTAGATTTATATTCTTAAAAATGCGCATCGGTACGCCAGTTGGTAGCGTACTGACTTATCAGTGCGGGGGTCGTGGGTTCGATTCTCACCAGAGGCACTGGTCTGTTTTCGCTACAACGCGCCAAAAGCCATAGTAGCGCGGTCAGGGTAATATTATATAATTTGTAATTCTATGATTATTAATTAATAAAATAAAAAAATATTCTTAAAAAAACTTTTATGACTTGGCGGTTAAATCCCGAAAAAAATTGGTTGTATAATGTAAATATAATAACCGCAATAATTGTAGTTCATATTTTTTGGCCGTTGTGTAGTATTATTAAAGGCAATCATACTTTAAAATACCAAAAATACTTAATATAAAATATTGAAAAACAAAATTAACCCTTAAATGCTCAACATCGTCAATTTGAGTGAAAATGTATTTTTATGATGTGAAATGCTGAATAAACAAAAACTGAGTACCACGATTTTTAAAATAATTTTTTTCACACTTCTTATAACCGAAAAACTAAAAATTTTTAAATTTAAAATTACCAGTTACACAAAAATGAAGAAACATAGGAACAAAAAAACTATATCATTTGAAAGCCTACATTTGCCTCTAAATACCTACACTTTGGTGCAAAACTGAACCAATGTTTTAAAATTAAAACACAAATCTGTTTGGAAAAATTATTTAATTTGGTATAAAGGGGTATGGTAATGTGTCCTCTTCGTAATCATAGAGGTCCTAACCTTTTGGCCCCTCCTATATCTTCTACAATCTCAAATTGTATATGAAAAGGTCATTGGCTCAATTTTGCACCAAGACGCCGATTAACTCAAAACTATACTTGTATTAAAAAACTAAATACAGTTGAACCTCGATTATCCGGGTTGCACGGGACCGGACTCAGCACGGATAATCGAAAACACGGTTAATAGAAGTTATTTATTTTCCCGAATTTTAACTCTTTGTATGTAGATGAAAAGAACAACAAAACAAGCAAATAAATATGTGTGGTGCACGGATAATAGAGGTGAAGCACGGTTAATAGAGGAAAAAAATAATAGCACGGATAACAGAGGTAAACACGGTTAATAGAGGTATAAATCAAACCAACAGCATGCCGGTTAACAGATGTACCCGGCTAATAGAGGCCCGGATAATCGAGGTTCAACTGTACTTGTATGCTATTTAAAAAGGTTGGACCTCTATGATTATAAAGAGGACACATTACCATACCCCTTTATACCTAATTAGATTAATTTTTTTTTTTTTGCCAAAAAATATTTGGAGAATAAATACATCTTGCGCTTTAATTTTAAAACATTGGCTCACTTTTGCTCCACAGTGTATGCATTTTATTTAAACCTTTTAAAATTATTTTTTGCCTTTTTTCGATATAATAAAAACCGCATTTTTTTAGTTTTTAATTAATTTTGCACATTTTAATTTGTTTGACTTTAATGATTAATAAAAGGCGCAATTCTAAATTTTTATTAAAAAATTTATCAAATTGCTCCAAATAAAGATGTTGCGATTTTTTCAATGGTTGTATCTTTAAAGATACAGTGAGCATTTAAGGGTTAAAAAAAATGTCTTGTTAATTTTGATTTGTATAAATATGTTCGCACCTTTTCCGTGGTCATTATGAATGTTGATGACGATGATTTGCGCCAAATTAAAAGCCAACCAAAGTATAACAAAAAAGTCTATAGCGGGTGGTAGTAGTATTGTTCTAGCTGTCAGCAACAATCAGCAAATAATATAATAAAAAACACCTCTTTTTATTATTTTTATTAACAAAAAAACAACAAACACTCTTTACAATAAAAATAAATAAATAAAATTAACACATTATTACAATTATTATTGCTGCGACCGTTAGGGAAAAATAAACTAATTTCGCGCAATAGAACGGAAGCAATATAAATAATATATCATATAATCACGTAAAAGAGTTAATAGTATAAGATTAAAAACGATATTGTAAAAACGCTAGTTTTCAAAAAAAAAAATATCTTAATAAATTGTATTATTACAGTAAAATATATTGTAAAATTATACAATATAACAAATATTGTTTCGAGCTTTTTTTCTTTCAAAGGATTTTCAAACGAAAACAATTTTTGCTCTATATTAATCAAACACAATTAACACACAAACATTTTATGCGAAAAAACAATACAACAACACAAGATAAACCGTCTACGCGAAATACGCGTTTATAGCTAAAAACACAAGTCTTAGTGTTGAAAAATGATTGGCAACTAAACTTAGATTGCAAACATTTACATGGCTCACACATATACAGATGATGCCAAAAAGTAATGTCATTTTAGCGTTTTTGTTTTTTTTTTTTTTTTTTTTTGGGTAAACCGTTTTTTTATAATACAACCAAAAAGCTAAATTTCTCGTTTTAAAAATTAAAACCAATGAGTCTTAACGATGTTTAGGTTTTACTATAAAGGCTGGGGCCAAATTACGGAATTCGTGATCGTAATTTTTAAATCGAAATTTATTTTTTATTTCCGAAAGTGAAACATTTTAACAAAATTTTTTTTGATCAGGGTTGTTGTAGTTCGGTCCTTGATTAGAAATAAATTAAAAACTTTGTCTTTTCATTATTAGTATTTTTGTATGTAGTAACTCACTCGAAAAATTTCACTCAATCACGAATGCCGTAATTCGGATCTTGACCACAGAATGTCTGCTTCACATCAGGTTTCTGAAATATCTTAACATAAAGTTTAGAAACCCCCGTTTTTTTGCTATATTAGGGACGTAATTTGACTTTTTGATAAAATTTCTTATGTCATCTGATATTATCCCTACTGTTTTTCAAAACTTAGGTTTAACCTTTCCAATATCCTATCAGGGTTTCGAGATATTTTAACATAAAGTTTAGAAAAAGTCAGGAAGTTTATAACATAGCGTTGAAGTTTATAACATAGCGTTAAATTTTATGAAAAACTGCATTAAATCAATGAAGAGTTTCAATGGAAGAGTTCCAGAGACACTTCATTGATTTAATGCAGAAACGCATGACAATTCTCTCAGTGTGTTGTTTTCAAAATTCAGATTTAACCTTTCTACATTCATAATAATCCATGCATAAAAATACGAAATTATTGTCAAAACTACAAAAGCTTTAGTAAAATTAACAAATTTTTGTATATCTGACGAAAGTTTTTGTAATTTCGAAATGTTTTCGTATTTTTATGCATGGATTATTATCAGTGTAATATCTTATTCCTTTTCGGAAAATTCGTTCGTTGAAATTTATAATACGCGATGTTATTGGGCGTATTACTTAAAAATGCAATGATGCGATGAGTGTATAACATAAAAATGAGATGGCGTATCTTTTACACATGGTTTGGGTCTTTAATAACTTATTTGGCATTTTGGAGGGTAAACATCATTTATTATCACTTAGTCATTGAAACGAAACAATAAACTTTTTTTTTTTGCTTCGAAAATGTCGAATTTTGTGCCAACATTTTGCATAATTTTCGGAAAGTTTTGCAATTTGAACAAGAGTGCAGCTGAAGCACATTGATTACTCACCGAAGCTTATCCCGAATATGTTCCGTCGATGTGAACGTTCGATGGTGGTTTGTGAGGTTCAGGTTCAGCGTTGATTTTCTCGCGGAAGACAAAGGCCTTTTTGGCTGTCGTTTTCAATTTTTTTGCAAGCAAACTCCTGACTAAAATTTTGCTGACTCAGCTAATTTTACTAACTTTTTTTTAGTGTATCTAAAATTGTGTAGCTCTGTGTTGTTATACTTTAAAATTAGTTTACACCTCTTTTTTAAATAGTTTCTTCTGAAATCTGAAATATAGTGATTTCAAACCCTATACACTAGGCCGGGTCGATTTGTATGGAGGCAAAAAAATCGCTCAACGTTCAAGGAAAATCGTATTCTAGGGATCAAAATAAGAAGCTTTGCCGAAGGAACCATACCTCTAAAACGAATTCTGATGTCCCGACTTTTGACCCGTAGTTTAAAATTTCGAAAAATCCCACTTTGACCCATTTATACATTAATCTGCTAGAGCGTCTTCCGGAGAAGAAATAGAGACCCTAATCTTGGAAAGACTCCTCCTACTTTCTGAAATATCTCTATTACGAGATTTGCACATTTTACTATAAAAACACGACTAAAAAGGCCCTCTTTGAACTTAAATTTTAGCCCCTTAACGGTCACCTAGAATGATGTTTTATGCATTAATCTGCTAGCGTATCTCCCATAGAAGAAGTAGCTCCCATAATCTTGGAGAGATTCCTCCTACTTTCTGAAATATCAAAGTGGACTTTTACAAAATTTTACCCTACGGGTCAAAAGTCGGGACATCAGAATTCGTTTTAGAGGTATGGTTCCTTCGGCAAAGTTTCTTATTTTGATCGCTAAAATACGATTTTCCTTCAACGTTGAGCGATTTTTAAATCGACCCGCCCTACTATACACACTTTTTGTGGAGTATTTTTTTTGTCAATACCTAATCCTAGACCACCTGTGACCACCGAGAGAAAATACATTTTAATCAATTTTCTAAATCAGGTGTTTAACTTGAATTTTTCTATATTTTCAGCAGTTTTTTAAGTGGTGCCAATCTGAAAGCCTTTTCTTAATTTACCGATTTCAGATACTTTTGAGTATTTTTGCAAATTCAATTTATGTCTAGGTCAGGATTGTGAATTGATAGATATTTCCATTTGCCAACATATGAATATATAAATAATACGTTGTGTCTAAAATTGATTTATTTTAGACAAAAAATAAGTCATATGAATTGTAACACAACAAATTTATATATTTGTAGAACTTTAATTTGAATTTTAAATTTAAAAACGTATTTGTAAATAATGAATTATTTACACAACAATTCTACCCTTTTATTTCTAACTTCTCATTACATACACATTCTTTATAATTACTCCACGCACGGAGAAATTATAAAATATTGCGGCAAAGGCTTTAACACAATTACTCAATATTTAGGTGGCTTATATTGCGCAATTCCCAGTTGGCAATCTACACACACATATACAGTCCACTATTTTCCCTTCTCCCCTAAATATCATCTAAAACTTCAAGGAAGCCTTTTCACGTTGATTTTATGACGAGTTATGATCAAAAGCTAAGGGCTTGGCAACCTGCAAACCTCCCCCCTACTAAGTTTTAGTAAAAAAAAAATTAATGATTTTAGAAAATTGATTTCCATGGGGGGTTTATTAAAATTCTAGTAAATTTTAGTAATGTTTACTACTTTTTCCTACTATTTTGCCTTTACTAATAACTACAGATACATTTTACTTAAATTTACAGGACAACAAGTTTTCTAATTCTGGAACTAAAGGCTTACTGCGGGCTGACCCGAATCTGGCCTCCATTTCTTAATCACATCTTAATATACAAAATATATTAGCCTAAAGTTTTAAAAACCCAGTTTTTGGCTATATTATGGACGTTAAAACATCGCGAATTAGGTTTTTTTTCACAAAATTTTTTATATCATTTGATAGTCTTATTTATTGAATTTGAAATTCAGGTTTTATCTGTCTAATATCTTATTGCTTCTCTAAGATATCGTCCGCTGAATTTCAGCGAATTTGATTTTAAGCTTTGGGAATCAAATATGTAAAATACATTTTAATACTGGTCTTGTCCTTAGATTCCGATAGAAAGAAATCAAATTTATTGCATTGTAAATTTTTGTATTTAAAAAACAGCAAGTAGATCGAAAAAAAGGTACACCATTGAAATCAGCATTCCCGAAATATATAGATTTGAAGAGCTTATTGTAAAAACTTGATAAGCCACATTTACTATTTTATGGATTTTCGCTGTTTTGTAGGCATCCGTTGAGTAATATTTGATAGAGTCTTGCTTAAAACACTTATTGCAAGTACACAGAGTATAAAGGTCCTGCAAAAGTCATATTGGTTGCATTTTTTTAATATTTAAAAGGCGAAAACAAACTAAAAATAAAATGTGGCTTATCAAGTTTTTACAATAAGCCCTTCAATTGTTGGTCACAACCTTATCCCTTTTTTTATGTCATGCCGTGTTATTTGTGTCTGAAAAAACAGTTCGGTAAGAAAATGTTTAAAAAAAATTAATTTTGCTAATGGAAAAATGTTTATTGGGTCGATCGAATTTGGTTTTGAAATTAAAATTTAAGTAAAATTCCAAAGTTAAACAACAAATTCACCTTTTGGTAGTCAAACTTTCGGCAAACTGGAAAACAGTTTGGAATTCAGTTTGTTTTATATATAGCTTTTGTGCTTTTCCTTAAATTTGACATTCAAATCTCACTGAGAAAATTTTGTTGGATGAAAAATAATTTAATTTTTCAGTAAAACAATTAAGCTTTTCTTTATAAAAAAAAACGAAAATTTATGAAAGGCTACATATCTTTTTAATGAAACCTTTTCATTGCGTGAAACAATTTTTTTTTATAAATAAAATTATATTTCTTTGTACAATTTTTTTTTAAACTAGCCCTAACTTAATAAAAAGTTTCAATAGACAAATTTTAGTGCAATTTCATTGATTTAATGCAAAAATTCTTTAATATCATGCAGATAATTCTCTTAGTGCAATATCAAAACTTGTCTATAACGCATTAAAATGCAAACAAAAAATAAAATAAAATATATATATTTTTTGGCAAAACTGTTAGGTCGGATAATACACTGAGAGAATTCTCTGCATGACATTAATAAATTTTTGCATAGAAGCAGCTGAACTCGTCCTAATCGAAGTTTCATAAAATTTTATGAAAAATATATTTTTTTAATTAACAGTTTCTTTCAGTCACACAATAAAAAAGTTTCATTAAAAACTTGTTTTGTTAAAAGTAATAAGCTTTTCATTAATTTTATTAAATTTTTAGTTCACTTTATGAAGAAAAGTTACATTACTTTACAAACCATTTTCATTATTTTTCGTCCATTAAAATTTTTATCTTTATCATCATAATTTTTTAGGTTTATGTGATATCAGAAACCGCCGAAATTATTCAGCAAAACATTTTAATGTTAAATACATTTTCACGATTTTTTTTTTTGCAAAAATATAGATTTTTGCACAATTATTCATTAACCAATAAATTTGGACAAATAATGTTTTTATTGGGTATTCGGCTTATGCAGAATACCGAATAAAGATCATATATTTGTGATATAAATTTTAAGTCAAAAATTTTTTATCAAAAAAGTTTCCCCCCAAAAGTTGGAATCCGCGCCTGGTAAAGGATATAATAAATCTGTTGATTGAGAAAAAAAACACCAAATGTCTGACTGTCTCTGCATAATATTTTCAGCGTTTTTAAGTTTTCTATTGTAAAAAAATGTTGTTATCACTGTTACCAAAATAGATACGAAGAAATTAACAAAAATATATACAGCCAACGAAACAGAAAACTCTTATTTATAGTAGTGTAGTAATATTGTATACTGTTGGTAGCATCAAAGGAATAAAAATCAGTAAAATATCCTCTAGCCATTGCTATATATAAAAATCAAATACTTTATATAAAAAGACTTCATGACGACGCAATGACCTTCATAATCATTCAAATTATAAAGTTCCACTTCGCAAATCCCAATAAACAGAATAAAAGAGAGAAAGAGACTTATGTTGTTTGTGTTTTTCTACATCCTGAGCTTTTCTTTTTTTTTGTTATTTGTTTTTAACAACCAGAAATTCAAGTGCAAAATTGCAATTTATTATAAAGCTTTTTTCTCTGTATTGGATTTTGTTTGGGTGAGAAATGAAAGCTTTAAGAATAAGCATAATTTTAGAGTGACCAAATGCAAATACAAGCATGAATTTAATTTATTAATTCATTATGGATACTGTTTGCTTTTGATCTCAGTACTTTTATTTTAACGGTGGACAGGGTTAGGAAGACTATACTCAAAAACTAGGACATGTAAAGTTTCAGGTTTAAAAGTCATCCCCTAAAGAATTGACAAACATTTAAAAGTCGAAAAATTCAGAAAATTACTTGAAACTTATTGAGCTTTTCCATTAATTTTACTTATTAGCTCATAGTTTTTAACTTTTAGATCCAAAACAATACAACATGGAATCACGAGACTTGGGAGATACATTCACTAAAAAGTAATTCCCATATTGCTGTATTGTGGTTTACACGTGAAACCAAAATTTCCCGACTTTTAAACTATTGCATTTTTGTTAAATATGTTTTTTTTTAATTTTTAATGGAATTGAGTTTTAAGAACAGTATTTGAAAAATGTTGTAAATTCAAACAGTTTGAGGTATACCAAGTTGATGTCAGCGCACCAATAACGAGGTACACACAAAAAAAAAACCCTTTTAAATCACGAAAACCACCGATTCAATAACTTAAATTGCTGAAATTCCGCCAACAACGAAAATTGCTAATATCAATTAGAAATTGATAGATCTTTAATTGAATTATTTTTCAATTAAATAATAACTGATTTGATTAAAAAGTAATCAATATTGTATACCTTTTCAAAAAGCAAAAAACAATTGGATAAAGTGTTGTTGCCATACAAAATGTTTGAATTTTTTAATATTGAATTTAAACCAGCACGTAATTCTCATTTAGTTAACAGATTTATTTATACTTATGTGAACAAATTCACACAGAAATTAGTTTTTTTCTTTCTACTGAAACGTAGGGAGTATGGAAAACTTTTTTTGTATGTTTTTTTTACAGAAATTAGCCCTTTTGTTAACAACATTCTATATTTTTAATAATTTTGAATTTGTTATGATGTGAGCAAGATTATTCAAGTTCAAGATAAAGTCAGTAGATAAAGTCTGCTTTAAGTTAGCGGACAGAAAACTTTTTTGAGTAATAAATAAACATTGCACGGTTTTTTGTTTAACATAAAACAAATGATCTTGAACTTGAATAATCTTGCTCACATCATAATTTATGATCAAAGATCGAAAAATAAACTTTTGGTTTTAAGTTTTTTAAAATTTAAAACTAAAACATTTTTAATTTGTTTTTAGCATTTTTTGTTTAAAAAAATTGGTTACATTTTTATTAAACAAAATTTAAATTTCAAAAATTACATTATCAATTTTATGATAGTGTGATAGAACAAATTAATATTTAAATTTTAATCACTGAAATAAAATTATTTAACTTAATAAGTAATAAACCTAATGAGAATTAATAAAATCTAACTAAAATGAATTTAAAATATTTATTACTAATACATAAACATTTATAAAAAAAACAACTACTTACATAAATATTACAAAAAACAACAACAATTTGTTTTGAGCAATATTAAAAAAATTTCCAGCAAGGTCCGAATTTGAGCAAATATTTAATTGATTCAATTAATTTTTAATTGACAGCTCTTAAAATGTTCAACAAATCAATTTAATTAATTTTTCTGTGTACGAACATCACAAACTTATAAATAGGGCAAGGAATTTCATGCTAATGCATGTTTTTTTCAAAAAATTACATTGATTTGTAATTGCATATTTTAGCAATATTTTGTCTTTATATGCATATTTTGTGCTTTATTATGCAATTTTTTTTTTTTATTAAAAAAATATAAAATTTATATAAATTTTTATATTTTAATTTATGCAAAATCATTTTTACATTTTAAAATCTTGCTAAACCGAATAAAAGCGTAAGATTCTGTTCATTTTGAAAAAATAGAAGTCAAATACAACGTTTTTTTTATGTTTTTAAGCTTTGACTTTGACTTAAACTAGCAATTGACCTTACCAAATGATCATGCAGTGGATAGAGCCTTTTAGAAAGAGATGTTTCAATAAAAAAAATAATATATAATTTTAATATCGTGCCTCATATGCAAAAAGCTTGATTTGCTACTAATTGTATATGGCAGCATAGCTTTCCGCGATGAGCCCAGAGTCCAACTTTTAGTATAATATGAGAATGCCTTTGAAAAGTGTATGTTAAAAAAATCAGCCAAAATTGGTTATTTTTGAAAAAGTTGTTCTCTTAAAAAACCCTACTTTTGTGACAAATATGTACCAAAACGGATGTTTTTGTTACGAAAACGGCAAAATTTCAGTTTATGGGGGACACCCCTGGAAAAAAAAAAAAATGCCACGCCCCCTTAAATGACCCCAGGAGTGCGAAAATCATAATGAATAAGGGGGCTCACGCCCCTTATGGGCGTGGCAGTCGAAAAACGACCCGGCCCACCTACGTAGGCAATATGGGTATCAAATGAAAGCTAATGTCTTCACGATTCCAAAAATAGCCGTAGTTGCCAGATCGGGCGATTTTTGTAGCCGATATGGCCATTTTGGCAAAATTTGGGGTGCGTGACCGGCCTACGGCCGGGCTTAGGGGTTTTTAACTCCAGTATGTCTTAATTCTAGACGGCGGGGATCTCGAGTGCTCGGCCTCTGGCCGAGCTAAAAAGAAATAAACAAAAAAAAGTCCTTCCCCCATTTTATAAAAATTAACATATCTTCCTCAAATTCTGGACGATCTAGCAACTACGGGTATTTTTGGAATCGTGAAGACATTTCCTTTCATTTGATACCAATATTGCCTAAGTAGGTGGCATGGGTCGTTTTTCACCCCCGCCCCTATTTAACAAAAATGGCCGTATCGGCTGCAAAAACCGCCCGATCTGGCAACTATGGCTATTTTTGGAATCGTGAAGACATTAGCTTTCATTTGATACCCATATTGTCTACGTAGGTGGGCCGGGTCGTTTTTCGACTGCCACGCCCATAGGGGCGTGAGCGCCCTTATTCATTATGATTTTCGTACTCCTGGGAACATTCTGAAGGGGATGGCATATTCAGATTTTTTCTCTAGGGGTGTCCCCCATAAACTGAAATTCAGCCACGAAAACTTTTGTAAATATTTTTAGCTGAAAACTTGGAAACATACTGTTGAAATGTATTTACATATCATACTAAAAGCTGGACCGTTTGTCATCCTGGAAAGCTATGCTGCCATGTAACATTTTAGACAAATCGCGAATTTCGCATAAAAACTTTGATAAAATAACTTTTTTCTTGCTAATATAACTCCTCTTAAATGACGCTTTCCACTGTGTGAACATTTGATTAGCTCGATTAATTACTTAAAGATAGAATTCGCGAAATAGAAAAATTAGAAAAAACGCTCAACAGCGGGTTTGATTTTAAACTTTGGGAATCAAATTTGTACCATACATATTAATACTGGTCTTGTAGTTAGATTTCAACAGTCAAACTTTAAAGTAATTTTGCGGAAAAACTGTACCATAGATCAAAAAATAAATTACGCTATTGAAATCAGCATGCTGAAATATATAGAATTGATGCTCAGACCTTTGTTAATTTTTTTAATGCCATGTCGTGTTTTTTTGTTTTAAACACATCTTTTAACCAAATCTTGATTATAAGTATTTTTTTATCTATTATGTTGTCAGATAACATATCATGTATTTATATGAGATACTGCAAAAAGGATTAGTTTGATTCTTTTTATTCATTAAACATAACAAAAATTTAATATTAAAGAACTTAAAAAAAATGAATAAAGTTGCAGTGGAATGAACTAACTAATGAAACCTTTCATTAAATTAACGTTTAGCTAAAAAAATATTAAAAAAAAATCGTAAAATATAGTTTTAGTTGTATCGTATGAAAAATAAGATCAGAAGCATTTTGGAAGCCATTTAAAATAAATTTTTTGGAAGTGGAAGTGGAAGTGGAAGTGGCAGGATATACTGCTTACTTTATATGCATTCTTGAAGAATGCATTCATCTTATTTCTTCTAGGTCGCTTTAAATTTGATGTTGTACTACAAAGAGTACCGATATTTTATCATAAAAAAGCTTATAAATGTAAATGCTTACAAGTAAATGTAAATGTAAATGCTTACAAGTAAATTTAAATGTAAATGCTTACAAGTAAATGTAAATGTAAATGTTTACAAGTAAATGTAAATGTTTACAACGGAGGTATCCCGACCCGAATCGGGTCGGCTTTGGATACGTTGTAAAGAACAAAAAAAAAAAAGACACGTATTTTTTAGCTGCCCAATCTCACGTTTAAGGGTTTAAAATTAATTTGTTTTTGTTTAATTTACGAAAACAAGATTCATTTGTAAGTTATGGTTAAAGTACTCAAGAAAACAAACATTTTGAGACCCTTAATGCCTATGTAGTGGACCCAGAGCTGCCAGATTTTTGAATTATTTGAAATAAAGGGAAAAAGGTGCATAAAAACAGAATGGTTCCGAATATCGGAAAAATCTCAGACATCCAATCGATAAAATTAAATACGCATTTCTATGCTTTATTTTTAGCTTAATACAACTAAAATTCCGTAATAAAACGACAGATTTAATGCTACTCAAAGCACATTTATTTTATTAACAAAATTATTTGAACATTTGTGGGCATAATTTGTACATCAGTGAACGTGTCTTTCAAAAAACCTTTCATTCAATACTAAATTTGTCTAAAGTTACTTTTAATAGAACGAAAAAAACGAAAAAAAAACGTAAATCGGGTGGTAACGAAAAAAAACGTAAATCGGCAGCAAAAAAAAACAAGGGTCGCTTAAATTTGTATTGTCTACAACATATCCGAAGTTTATAAAGATCTGCAGCTCCGGATCGGAATACCTCACAAAATCAAAAATTTACCATCATTTCAAATAACACTTCATGACATCAACAAAATTAATGAAGTTCTGAACCTCAATTCTATATATTTTTCAGTATATTCAAGCCTATAGAAAGTTTTTATTTCGGAGGACAAATTAATGAAAAATCGTAACGGATATTGAAGGATCACATTTTTTAAAGGACATTTTTGAAAAATTCGATAGTGCAAAATTCAAAGCAATATTTTTATTTTAAAGCACAGGTTCACCTTTCATTTGAAATAAATATTTAAGTCTTAAAATTAGTATAAGTATTTTTATATTTTTTTGAAAAATTTAAACTTTAAAGTCCTTTTAATAAGAATTTCGACGTGATGGCGAAAAACTATAAACGCACTTTAACTATTATATAGTTTCTTGTTTCATATATATCGTTTTATCCATGTCTGAAAACTACTGTCGCACGGCGTAATCAACCGTATTCATGTATTTTAAACAGC
Organism: Delia radicum; assembly: GCA_021234595.1. Lineage (NCBI taxonomy): Eukaryota > Metazoa > Arthropoda > Insecta > Diptera > Anthomyiidae > Delia > Delia radicum. The sequence goes on along the minus strand of CM037853.1, from coordinate 122,860,033 downwards.
AATTTAGGAAGAGTTATATTAGTTAGAAACAAGTTTTTTTTCTCATGAAGTTTTTAATTCAAAAATCGCGATTTGTCATTTGCTAAGGTCAAAAATCACTAGGTCAAAAATCACTAAATCACTGCGAAAAATTAGAAAAACCTCGAAATAGCAAGTTTAAACTCAAGTTTTTTTAATCAAATATGTAACTCAAATAAGACTACACGGGCTGGTAAAAAATTTAATTTAAAATAGACGTTTCTGCATTTTATTCAAATTCGAGGGTGATTTTGGATCCCAAAATGGGTTAATGATATTCGATGAAGTCAGAAGTCAGTTTGAGTATATTAAATGAATAAATGAAATAAAAAATAAATTTTTTTGTAACTTCAATTTTGGGAATTTTTAATAATAAACCGGGTAAAAATTTTAATATGGAGTCCATTATAATTATACATATCTCCTTTAATAAGATACCATATATAAACACATACAATTAATCCGAAAAAATGTGTCATCTACCTGTATCTAATTATATCAAATCAGATATAACTTGATACAATTTTATCCGAGATTTGTCCATATCCGCGACATTAAATTATATATAATTAGATATAAATATGTCTGATTTTACAAAATTTTAGCCGATAGTAGGTATGATTTTTGCAACTTGAAGTTATACTTAAAAGTATTTAAGTTGAAAATTTAAATTTCTAGAAATTAGCAATTTTAAAGACCCAAATTTATTTAAGTGTAACATAATGAAAAGTTTAAAAATTATCAAGAACAAATTTAGTGCTTCAAAAATATAATTAAGTGGTTTTGTCTTATAAAATGTACCCCTTTTTTTATTTGAAATAAAAATAAAAATACGATCGGACTATAAATGGAGCCACAGGAAATAAAAATAAATGCGCGGGGTCAAGGGGCGTGGCAAAAAAAAAATTTTTTCAAATCTTCTTCAAATTATCTTTAATTCTAGGGGGGTGACCGGCACAACTTTTTTTATCGACCCGGCCTAATGTATATATGATACATTTATGGTATTCAGTGAATGGTAATAGCAATTCACCAAATGGTGAATTATTTTTTTTTTTGTAATTAAATGAATTTAAAAGAAAATACTAAAAACTTTTCAATTAATTCTTATTATTTTATTCTTAAAAGAAAAACTAAAATTCAAAAATTTATCGCGTTTGGTGCGTAAACTTTTCTACACGGTTATGCGATGAAGAATTTGGTATTTGCAAAAAATGCTAAAAGTTATAACCCTATTGTATATACAAATCTATTTTTAGACATAAATATTTAAATTTGAAACTAAAAAAATTTTCATAGTTGAAATTTGAAAAAAAAAAACAAATTAAAATTGTGTTAAGGCTAAGTAATTGCCTGACAAACAGAAGGTCACCGGTTCTAGCACAGTTCGCGGAATAAGAATTTTTTATTAATAAAATAAATTTTGTGGAATGCATGTGTTTCTATGTATAGAATATTACAATCCATAAACATTAAATATTCAATTGTTAAAATAAAAATTAAAAAATTGTAAATAAATGTCCGTAGAACACTCAAAAAAAAAGTATGAACAAAAATTAAGTTTACGCCTTACTAAAATTAAGTTTTTCAAATTGTCATTAAAGCAAATTAAATTGCTTACGAATAATGCAAATTTATTATATTTTAGTTCATATTAATTTTTCATTAACTCAAAAATAATAAGGCTTTTTCTTTAATTTTCCTTTCTTGAATCAGGTTAATATTCTTAAACAGTAAAGGGTGATTTTTTAAGAGCTTTCGGATTTGATTTAACAAAACACATAAAATTTAGAGAAATCTTTATGTGAGTCGATAGAACGATCTATATAATTCATTGTTTTAAAGATGATTTCATGTCAATGTTGATCGCGGCTAAGCCTCAAATGGTTCATACGCTGGGTCCAATTTTGGCATACCCTCTACAACATATCGGCCGGTATCTCACGATTGGCTTCCAGTGTGTCAACCGTCGCGGGCGTTAAATCGCACGATCTAGGCGTAGAATTGACTGGCCCCAAACATGAACTCGCCTCTCAATTGGGCCACTGTTTCGCGTGCTCTGTGTGGCATGTGGCACCGTCTTGTTGAAACCACATGTCACCCAAGTCCAGCTCTTCCATTTTGGGCAAAAAAAAAAAATTGTAATCATCGCACGGCCGCACTCGCCATTCACAGTAACATTCCTGCCTTCATCGTCTTTCAAAAAGTACGGTTCAATGATGACACCAGCTCATAATCCACACCAAACAGTGTATTTTTCGGGATGCATTGGCAGTTTTTGCAATGCTTATAACTGCTCCTCACACAAAATATGGCAATTTTGCTTGTTCACGTATTCATTCAACCAGAAATAAGCTTCGTCGCTGAAGACAATTTTCCGATACAAAAGTGGATCTTCATCCAACTTTGCCAGCGATCATTCACCAAAAGTTAGCCGTTATGGTAGGTCGTGTGGCTTCATTTCTTGCACCAGCTGTAATTTAAAAGGTTTTACACCAAAATCCTTAAGCTAAATT
>CM037853.1:122825150-122857399 GCA_021234595.1 Delia radicum | reverse complement strand
ATTGGTTTGGATCTGAAAAGTTAAAAACTAGGAGAAACATAATAAAATAGATAAAAAAACTCTTGTAAGTTTCAAGTATTTTTTTTTTAATTTTTCGACTTTTAAATGACCATCAATTCTTTAGGTGAAGAATTTTACCAACCGACTGAAATCCGTTATAGCCGAATTTGAGTCGTAATAACTGAATTTCAGTTGGCAAATAGTTAAATTTTACTCTGTGTCTATAGTTAACAGAAATAAGTGGCATCTAAAGTCAGTTTCAACAGGTGTCGAAAATTTTTGAAGTAGCTCATATGCTTCATGTATTTCTTTCAGTTTTTATGGCAAGACATTTGCAATGATATAAAATATTTTTTTTTTTCAGAATGATATTCAATATTAGAAAAACAAAAACTTTTTCATACTCCCTTATATCAAAGGATTACTGTAACCAGGCACGTAGTTAGGAATTTGTTTGGGGGGGGGGGGGGGGCTTTTCGATTTTTTATTTTGATTATATATTTTTTTTTTGCACACTAGAGTAACAGCTTTTTTTTTTTTTTTTTTTTGTTTGCTAAATTTTTACCTACACGTAATGGGCAATCATGGATTAATAATAGAAATCGCTTTCTCAGGTCATTTTGAAACAAAAACCTCCCGCATAAAGTGCATTTCCTTAAAATTACTTATTGTGTTCATTATTTTGCGAATTTTGATGTCTATATCGCGAAACAACGCTTTAATCTGATTGATCACAATCCGCGAAACACGTCAAATTTGAAAACGTTTGTGTACTTTAAGTTGGATATGCATCGTTATTGTCTAATTACGTTAAATTTTTAGCTAAATATTAATTTTTAGTTTAATTAAATAAAAAAAGGATTATGCGGAAAACTTTTTGAAAACCGCGAAAAATAAAATTGCGTTACTTTATATTTTTATGTGCTAATATACGTCTAGGGTAGCTAAAACTTGATAAATGTAAAAAAAGTAAAAAAATTTCAACTTCTAATAACCCGATTAAAATTAATATGATGCTTTATATAATCATACGAAATTTAATATGAGTCTTAATACAGTTTTATCCGAGAAATGGGCATAATAATTAAATAACATCCGAATAATGACGCGATACAATTTAATACGATTTTATATAGCGGTATAAATTTATATCTGAACTGATACTGATATATACAAAATAATTTATAGTTGTATCCTGTTAATCCGAAATATCTATTAATCCTTTTAGACTTTAGCCACTTGCAAAAGGTTTACAACTTTATAATTTGTAACAAATTCCATAGCATTTGGAAATTTTATTATATTCAAAAATAAAAAAATATAAATGAAGATTTTGTGGAATTTATTAACTTACACCATTGAATAACAAACACGGAAAAAAGACTTAGACTAAATTAAGAACTCATAATGTTACAAATGAAACAAGAAGAACCAGAAAGAAATGAATTCAAAAGACAAAAATTGGGGGTAAAGTATGTGTATAAAATTATACACAAAATGATGCAATTAATTGTATTGTATTGATGTAATACACATTTACATCCAAAATATAATTGACAAATTTTCTAGTGTGACTCTGCATGGGGTAATATACAATTTTATCTAAAATAAAATAGTGTTTTTTAAAATATGATATAATATCAAAATATGTATTATTTTTCAATGTCTAGGGTATATAAATATAACGTAATTATTAATTGAATTAGTTTAAGCGTATTCTAAATGCAATATATAATTATACGCAATTATATATGACATCATATTAAATTTTTTCTACGAAACTAATTTTATAAAGGGTGGTTAAATTGTAAGGGCCGATGTTGAATGTGAACCACACCTAAACGCCAAGTTTTTTGCCGAATTTTATTTGACATTTCTCTATTTCAGACTTACTCAATTTGAACCATGGAGAGATACACAATCCAACAACGTGTTAAAGTTATCCAGACTTATTATGAAAATGGGCGTTCAAATCAAAATGCATATCGTGCACTTCGTGATTTTTTTGGTCAATTTGATCGTCCAAATGTGCGTACAATCGCAAAAATCGTGGAAAAATTCGAGCAAACCGGGTCTGTAGAAGATGTGAGAACACCAGTGCATGCTCGTACAGCTCGTACTGCAAAAAATATTGCTGCTGTTCGCGATAGTGTGGCTGAGGAGCCGTCCACCTCAACTCGTCGTCGTGCCCAACAATTGCACCTCTCACGCTCGTCGTTGATGAACATTATGCATAAAGACTTGCATTTACACGCTTACAAGGTGCAATTGGCTCAAGAACTAAAGCCTCTTGACCATTCCAAACGTCGTGAATGGGCAGAATGGTGGCAAGAAATGGCAACAGTGGATGATCAATTTTCGAAGAAAATCATCTTCAGTGATGAGGCACATTTTCACCTCAGTGCATTCGTCAATAAACAGAATTGCCGCATTTGGGCGAATGAGAATCCAAGAGTGATTGTCGAAAAACCAATGCACCCACAAAGAGTGACTGTTTGGTGCGGTTTATGGGCTGGCGGCATCATCGGGCCGTATTTTTTCCAAAATGAGGCCGGTCAGGCAGTTACTGTGAATGGTGTTCGCTATCGTGAGATGATAACGAACTTTTTATGGCCCGAATTGGAAGATATGGATGTGGACGATATGTGGTTTCAGCAGGACGGTGCCACTTGCCACACAGCTAACGAAACAATGTCTCTTTTGCGCAACAAATTCAATGGCCGTGTTATCTCACGTAATGGCGATGTCAATTGGCCGCCAAGATCATGTGATTTGACACCGTTGGACTTTTTTCTTTGGGGTTATTTGAAAGAAAAGGTGTACGTCGATAAGCCAGCAACAATTCAAGAGCTAAAGGATGAGATAATTCGGCACATTAACGGCATAGAACCTCCATTATGCCTCAGCGTCATAGAAAATTTGGACCATCGGATGGAGGTGTGCCGCCGTGGTGGCGGCGCCCATTTGGCCGATATTTTGTTCCATACATAATTGAGTAATACCAATATATCATATTAAAATAAAATTACAATAATTTCCTAAATAGTTTGTGTTTTATTCAAAATCAACATCGGCCCTTGAAATTTAACCACCCTTTATATGAATTTATATAATTATGTCCGGTTAAATGCACTGGCAGACAAAACCTTATAAGTGTATATAAAATAATGTATTATTTATGCAAACGTTTTAACTCGGGAAAAAAAATGGAGAAAATTTGAGTCACATTGGACCACGTTAACACATTATGCATATCGATCAAAGTTTGAGGCTTAAATTTGTTTCAAAAAATTAAAAAATATATGAGATATCGTAATATATATCGTAAACAAAATACTGAAAGCTATGTTACCAGATGCGTGCGTAGCAAACCAAATTTAAATAAAAAGATTGCACTGTAAGTAAAGCAGGGGTGCCCAAGGCCTATGCGCTTGGTGCTCATTTGTTTTTGTAAAAACACTTATATAGGCTGTGTGTTTTAATACACATATAGAGCGCTCAGCACTAGCAATACGAAATACACAAACAACTTTGTCTTATTAGTTTTTTTTGTCGTTCTTCACTGTATACACGCAAGCGCAAAGCAACAACACTTTCGTATGCTTTGCTGGTAAACATTGAAATATTTTTTTCTTTTTTCTTTGTATGTATTGGTTTTTACAACAAAAAATATTGAATAAAAATTAGTTTTTCTTTAAATGTATTGGTGTTTGCTCTTCCATAAGGAACTTTTGGACACTCCTGAAGTAAAGTAACGACTTTTACGGCACAAGTAAACTTAATTTTGAGTCTTAGTGGTATCTCCATTTTAAAAGATTATGTCAAAATACACAGAAAAAATCATTGTCAAAAAATTTCAATTAAACTGTTGTTCCGTTCAAACTTACTTTCAATTGTAAGTGAATTGATGATTGAAAATGAATTTGGTAAAAAATTTTCAGTTTTTATAACGTATAATAACAACATTGAAACAAATGCAAAAATTTTAAAAAGTCGCCAAAATTAGAAACAATCGTTTAAAGTTGAAAATTCGCGTTTCTTTAATTTTGGTGAGTTTTTTAAATTTCTGCAATTTTGAGGATTGTTTTTTAAATTTTGGCAATTTTTTCTTTCAAATTTTGCGATTTTTTCAAATGGTCTCGATTTTTTTTAAATTTTGGCGAGTTTTTTACAATTTTGGTGATTTTTTTAAAATTTTGTAATTTTTTCCAATAGTAAACAATATTCAATTAAATTTTTAATAGATGTGAATAAAACTATATGTAATTGAAAATAATATTAATTAAATAGATACAAATTATTTTAGTTGTTACTACAATTGCATCAACACGACCGAATTCAGTTAAACTTTTGCTGAATCAACAAATATTTTAATTAAAACTCAATTTTAGTTTTTTCTGTGTAGACATATTTCATTTTTAGTTTGCATTGTCTCAAACAATTGTTTGATTATATTTTAAGTCAAAGACTTCGAAATCTCTTATGAAATGATTTTATTTATTGCTTTTTGTCGAAAATCAACTCTAACAATGATAGCCGCCCATTTGCAGGCGATGTTTTCTAACGAAATTTTAAGATTCGAATCATATAAAACTATTTCCTATTTGATCCAAGTCAAAAATAAATATTTTCATATTAAATTTATCAATAACATTGTTACTTTCTAACGAATTGTATTAAGTTTTTAAATTTGTCAAATCATTTCGGGGGGGCTCTAGCCCCCCCCCCCCCTAGCTACGTGCCTGACTGTAACCACAAGTAATATGTATGGATCCTTTTCTTGTTTGTGCTTTATTTTATATTATTTCTAAACGAATATTACCCATTAACATGGCCAATATTTTGACATAAACAAGGTCAACATATTTTTGTTTGTAAATATAACCCACACTGAAAGAATTATTTATCTTCACTTCTGTAAGGAATTTCTTCAAAGTTTTAATGAACGTTGTTACTGGAACTTTATTATTTATGCTTTTCATAGAACCTAGGAAGCAGGATCCATTAAAGTCAATTCTTAAGAAATTTGTCATAGAATTAATGTAAATCTTCATAAAATGAATTAAGCATTCCGACAATGAATAGCGTTTAATAGCATTTATGGCATTTATGAGACTTATATTTCATCAATATTGCATTTGTTTTTCCAAGAAAATTTAAGTTAACTCTAATTAATTTCTGTTTAAATTTACCCAACTTATAGTAGGAAACTGTACTCCTACTATAAATTGGGTAAATTTACTCTATGTGTGTAAATTGGTACACACAAAACGTGTAAAAAATGTATAGCAACATTCTATATTACGCATAATGTGTGTAAATTTAAGTTTTAATATGCCTAATGAAGCTTTCAGTAAAGTAAAGCAATTATTTATTATTTTGCTATATTTATTTAATAAAAAAAAACGGCTATTTAGATATAAGTAAAAATTGCTTAGTTAAAAAGGAAAATACCACTAAATACTGCTGCGTAAGAAAATGTCATTCCCGGTACTTATTACAGTTAGTCTAAATGTGAAACCGTATCCAACAATATAATATAGACAAAACGTTAATTGGCTCAACATGGCCTTATAAAAGAGAATATCAAGATTAGCTGAATAGAAAAAGCAACACCAATACAAATCAATTTTACTGGAAAAAATAACCAAAAGTCTCAAATTTTGTTGATTCAATTCAGAAAGGACTGGCACAAGCATCACTATTGAACATGATAGATGTTCAGAACAATGATTCGATTATATCAAAACCTTATCTGTGAACAAAACCACTAAAAATATATAAGTTTTGATAATATTTTTAATTTATTTTTAGATATTTACCACAGCTATTCTTTTATTTTTCCTCAAATACAGCACCAAAAATAAAAATATATTGAATTAAACATTTTTTTTTCTTCTGTTTGACAAAGTTTGACAAATTTTTCAAATAAATAAAAACAAAAATTGCACACATTTAATGTAAGTTTACCTATTTAAGTGCTTAAAATTCAGAAACATGTTTATCAACATACATAATACCATAATTCGTGTGCGTTATTGCTAACAAAATTTAGTAAATTGTTTTTTTAAGCAGTTTGTGCTTAAAATCACGCATTGTGCTTGATTTTACATATAAATTTACTCCCATTATAGCAGTAATTTTACAAGCATTTTTTAGAGTGTTACTTTCCATATTTTACTTGTTTTATAAATAAAAAGTGTGTATTTTTTATAAAGAAATATTTATTTTAAAACCAAAGTTAGTTAAAATCAAAAGAAAATCATTAAAAGTATATCTACGTTTCAGTGATTTTTACTGCGTTTTAATGTTTAGAAATATAATAATATGCAACACTCGTCCCTGTCATTCTTTATACGCATAAGACAGAGATAGCAACAAGCTAAAAGATAGCATTTAAATTTTTGTTTAGAAATGTTGAGGTTAAGAAAAAGAATAACCGTTTTTCTCTAAAAATTATAAACACTATTAATTTTCAAATCAGGCTAGACTAGTTTCTGCCTCTTTTTATGGACAGGCGTCATCAGTGATTTTCCATTTTAAATTGTATTATTATTTGTGTATTTAATTGTCAGATTGTCTCTATATGATACAAGAATCAAACCTGCGCTCTTCTTATATTACAAACATAACAATACCAAGTCATGACCGTTTAGCGATCACACCCAAGTATAGCCTTGAATGTAATGCAGCTAAATTGCAGTTTTCTTTGCTATTAGCTTTTTCTCTTATTGTGTATTATACTAAGAAGTGAACAACACTAACAGACACAAATATTCTATTTTAAGAGCTTTTGTTTATTTTTCTAATCTCCTCCGTCTCTATTTCACAACGTTACCAGATTGACGTATGGTTTTTACGTTCAGTGTTGACAACTTTTGCGTTTAAGTTGAGACATCGCCACAGGGCAAATTTTTAAATGTATTTTAGTAGTGTTATTTTAACTTCATATACACAGTCGCAATTAATTTTTAATTATACACATGCGCGAACGGTGGAAGAAAATTAATAAGTTAAAATATTAAAAAAAAAAAATTAGAAAATGGTAAACTTTATTAATTGTTTTTCTTGCAACAAATTGTTTATTTGTCCGAATAAGTTTTTTAAGCATTTGAAAAATGCAAAAGATAAAGAACAATATTGATTGAACAAAAAATGATTAATATGTTTATTTTACGTTTTGTTGCGTGTTGATACGTTTTTTTTTATGAATTTCTTTTAACTAAAAATAAATTGTTTTAAAAATATAAATATATGAGTTTTTTATTTAAAATGGGTTTTTCAATTTAAATATTATTAAAAATCAACAACTTTTTTTTTCAATTTTTTTTTCCTTTTAACAATCCCGTTTGTTAATATGACAATTTATTTGTTGAAAGTCAACAATCAACTCAATAACATCGTTTGTTAAAATGCTTTGAATTTCATCAAATTCGTTTGTTGACTAAGTTATTGAAATAAATTTAACAATCAATCTACAAACATTAGTGTCCGACCGAACAGTTCGGCCAAAAACCTATATTTTGTCGGTTTTTTGATATCTAGAGGCAATGATGACAAATTTTGGTATTGGAAACATATTTGTTGAGCCGATTTAATTCGATTTTGTGTATACAATTTAAGAGAAAAGCCGAAGTTTAGCTATAAAGTTAAAAGTTCGGCCGCCGAACTATTTTCAATTTGGCCGAACTTTCTGAGGCCGAACAGTGAATTCATTGCTTAACTACAGACTTTTCTTCAAATTTGACACTCAAAATAGCATCTAATCAGCCCAATAAGCATTTTTCCATCCGCCAAGTTTGTCCATAATGCTTTAAAATACCGAATACAGACCAAATGCATTTTCTGGCCGAACTGTTCGGTCGGACACTACCAATTATGCCTCTGGACCAAAATCCGCACCAAACACTGACTTGTTTTGAGTGTATCGGCTTTTCAATGTATGCGTGCGGGTTTTCTGTGCCCCAAATGCGACAATTTTGCTTGTTTACATACCCGCCAAGATCAAAATGAGCTTCATCTGAAAAGATGATTTTTTTTGGCAAAATCGTCATCTTCTGTAAGTCGATCGCAGGCCCACTTAGCGAAGCGAAAACGCATTGGATGGTCAGTTGGCTTCAACTCCTGAACCAATTGTACTTTGTATGGCGTCATACCAAGGTCTTTATGCAAAATTCGTCTCAATGATGTCTCCGAAATGTTCAATTGTTGAGAACGAAGGTGAATTGATGTTGATGGCGCTTCACGCACACTTTCTGCCACAGCAGCAATATTCTTGGGTGTACGCACTGTTTTTGGATTTTCATGCTTTGGTTTATCGATGAGGATGCCAGTTTCTTTCACTTTTTTCACAAGATAACGAACATGCGGAGCTGACGGTGCTTCTCTTCTTCCAAAATCCGTACGCAATTTTCGCACACATTCTGCAACATTACCATGATTTTCAAAGTAATGTCGCAATATTTCCCAGCGTTGTTCAAGCGTATACACAACCATATTCGTTCAGCGGAAGGATAAAACTAATTATCTGTCAAATCAGACATGAGCTAAGTGTTACCATTGACGAAGTAAGCACTAGTTGAAAAAAAAAACGTTAGATGGCGGACCCTTTATCTTACAAATGGCGTAAGTTCTAATAATCTCTGAGCAATTTTAGAAAGATTGGTTAATACAAATTTAAAATACAAATTTCGAATGCAACTTAAAAATATGATTGGCAACACCTTTTGCAAAATTAAAATTTTTTAAAATTTTCATATTGCTTTATCTTTTAAATATTCTTAACTGAAAATTTTTTTTCCAAAAAATCGTGACTTTCAAAAAATCATGGACCCCTAAGTTTTATTTTTACCCCATTTTAGTTTAATTTGTTTAAACTGATTTTGGTAATAAAAATATGTAAAAATTGAACAGACGAACAGGTTTATCTAACCCAGATACTAGAGTATAATTTTTAAAGGTTTGCTGTGCGGTGAATCCGAATCTGGCTTCAGAAGTTTTAAAAACTCTGTTTTTTTTTTGCTACACAGACAGAATTTTCTTAGATGAGTTTTAATGAATTTCTTCACTAAACTAATGAAGTTTTCTTTACAAAGCAAATAAAAATTTTCTGAAACTTTATGGAAAAGTTTCATAATTTTTTAAAAATAATTTTCAATGAAACTTTTCCATTAGGCGTACGAAATAAAAAAAAAAATATGAAAATATGCATTAAACTAATGAAAAGTACCAATGGACGAATTCCAGTGAATCATCATTAATCTAATACAAAAATTCGTTGATGCAGGTAATGCTCTCAGTGTATATTCGGGGCTTTATAACATTCACAAAACTTTGTATGTCATTAGAGAGCCTTAGTTGTTGCCTTTGAAGTTCAGATTTATCATTTCTAATATCTTATCGTCCGTTAAAATGATCTAAAACTGTCTGTTAAAATTCATTGGTATGCTATTTTCGACATCCCAGGGTCTTGACTTTTTATATATTTTGTTGGCCTGTGTTATTTTTAGCTGTTTATGACATTATAAACATGTATACAGAAAATGTGTCATATTAAATTACAAACTGTTCATTTTAATAGAATTGTTTAAGCCTCATATTCATAATGATTTATGGCATTTTGTTTTAATATCCTGTTATTTGGCTAAAATCCTTTTCTGGTAAACACTTTTCGTTTACTAAAAATATGCTTGTCAAACATCAATATCCGCCTGCAAAGATTTTTTTATTTTAGTTTTATTATTAAATATTGATTGACCAATAATTTCCGTTTGTAATGTACACAGTAAAAAAAAATTTTAAATCTATTTTATACTAAAACATTATTTACAAATAGAACATTTTCTTAGACGATAGATCATGATTTTTTAAAGCTACCATACCAGCGAACAAGCTCAAAAATTAATAAGAAATTGGATTAAAATATATTATGGAAATATTCCCGAATGTGGTCTGATCTTTAAAGATTACCTTTCATTTTTTCCCGTTGTTTCGTGAATATGTAAAAACTGTCATCAAGTTAAAATTCCGCTATCTGTACACGTTTTTCCTGGTTTTATATTGTCCTTGCAAAATAATGTAACATCCCAGTGTAGAAAAGTATTCGCATATAAGTGGTTATATAAGTACATAATTTTTAATGGCAAGTACTTGCAATTGTCATTACAAATCTTATTACTTTTATATGGGGCTGTCGCGAAAAATAATGATGATAATAATGATGATATGATACTTACTTCACCTTACAAAAAATAGAAAAATAACATAAAAATAATCTCGATGTATACAAAAACAAAAAACTAATATAACTGTAAAAAACATTACTTGAACCAGAGTAAACACTAAAATTTTTCTTATATAAATAGAAAATTTTTGGTCTTCAAAGTTTAGTAACATCATGATGCTTGTTAGGAAAAGACCTTAACCACGTGCTTGATTACTAAGAAGACAAGAATGGAGCAAAATTGATTATTAATAGGTTTTTTGTTAAAGTTCTGCCTATTATGGAGGCTCTAACTTTTCTAAAACTTCGGGTTCTGATGAGATCTTTAGCCAGATCGAAATACTAGTATCAACCTAGCTAATATGTTTGATTTGCTTTATTTTTGTAAATATACGGAGGTTGAAAGCTCGTTATAAATTGAAAAATAACATAAAAATAATCTCGATGTATATAAAAACAAAAAACTAATATAACTGTAAGAAAAATATGTGGTTACCTATATGCTTACCAGTATAGATAAAAATAATGAGTCTAAAAATAATTTAAAAAAAAAAAAACAAAATTTAATAAGAAAAAAAATTTTTTTAATTGAAAAATGTTTTTTTTTTTAAAATGTGTTGACACGGGATTTGAACCCAGGTCTCCAGGTTGTCAGTCAACCAATCTACCATCTGAGCTAACTCGACATGTTATACTTGGTGAATAAAAACATAAATGACTTGCTAGCACAAAATATCATTACTTTCCAGCATACAAAAAAATTAAAAATAAGTACCTATATATGTACTTACTAGAAGTGAAAAAATAATGAGTCTAAAAATAGATTTTCAAAAATTTTTTAGATCATTACTTTATATTTAAAATAATGATACATATAAGTACTTATGAGAAACGCATTATTTTTGTATTGAAATAATTGGAAAATTAACTAGTTATTAGTAAGACCTTATTATTTGAGCTAAAGTAATGCAGAGAGTAAGCTGGAGTCATTACTGGTAGTGAGAAAAGTAATGCCATGTCATTACCGTTTCTGTACTGGGATAAAGTATAATTCTGTATTAACATTAAAATTTATAACATGCCAGTTTTAAAGAATTTTCCAAGTTGGATTTTTGCAAACGGTAAGAATTTTATTCACAATTTTGATAAAACTAATTGAATCTATAAAAAAAAACAAAAACATTTTTTCCCCCAAGTAATTTTTAAATGGTTTACGCGTTGTTTTCAACATGTTTCAAAACAACAAAAAACCTATCGTTTGTTTACCGCAATTAAAAAAGTTAGCATTGCATAAAAAAAAAAAAAAAATTATTTTCTTAAAACTATCCTTTAATTTGTTTTTTTTTTGTTATATGTAATTTTTTAATTTTTAATAATTATATTTCATTAATACATTTCATACTTTTTTGTATCAAAATCTATTGAACTATTTGAAATTCATATTATATGTTTATTATGTATCACAATATTTAGATCAGGTTATTTTAACTTTTATATCAAACGCTAAATTGTAAACTTTATATCACTAGCACTGTCATTTATAAGATTTCAATCTTGTTGTGCTAGGCTTATCAATTGAATAAAAATAAATAAAATATATGGTAAGCAGCTTTAATGAGTTTTAACTCATTAAAGACACGTCAATACCCTGGACATTTTTCAACCAAAATTTGCAGATATATAGAACCATGCTCATTAAGAAGTTTTTGTACTTTTTTTTTTGCCTAAAAGTGCCCTCTGGAGGAAATATTAGCAACCAAAGTTGAAACTTTGAAAGCATATAAATCCTAGACGGTTTAAGGATATTAAAAAAAATTTGTATAATTTTGTGAAAAAATCTTTTTTATTCAAAAATATATGAAACATTTTTTTAAAACAATTTTATTTTGTTTTAATTTATTTAATTTAATTTACGAGCTAATATATACTCCAGTTAATTTTTATTTATTTATAACGAGTATTTATTAGCTAGGTAGGTACATGAATTTCAATCTGGCTAAAGATCTAATCAGAACCCGAAGTTTTAGAAAAGCTAGAGACGCCAGCAAAAAACCTATTAATCAACGATTTTGCTCCATTCTTGTCTTCTTAGCAATCAAGCACGTGGATAGTATTAACCCATTAATGCCTGACCCCCGATTCCATTGTCCAATATCAATGAAATTTCACACATTCTTTACTTAAGGTTTTGGAAGTTATTTGGTATAATTTTTTTTTCGATTTCCCATACTTGGGACTTATGAATTAACCACTGATATAAAATAATTCCTCTGTGGTTTTTTAATTAAATTATTTTGTTATGCTCTTTCAAGTAATACTCTTCATTTTTACTTGAAAATAATCGATATTTCAAGCAAGGGTACTTCATAAAACTGTAAAATACGTATTTTAATAGTCATGTCATGAAATCATACCTGTAGCCCAAGTGAGTGGTCCCACCCAGCTACAACTTTTTTGCACTTTAAAGAATACCTAACACTATTAGCCAACAATAAAGTTTTCCGATGTGTCGCTTCTCCAATTTTTCAGAGGCAATTTCAATTCTTTCTTTCAATTTTTCAGAATATGTAAATTTGCAGACAATTGAACAGATAATTACCAACCCCCAATTTTACACCAACATTTTCCTAAAGCATCAATTTGATGCAACTCTTACCTGGCTTTAGCTATAAATTTTTTTAAGATGGCTTCTTTTTGGGTATTTAAATACCCAATAGGCAGAAATGGGTTAACCGACTATTAAAATTTGTTGGAAAAAGATCGTGCTTTTTGACCATTTTTTAAATTGCCATATGACAACCATGACAATATAATTTTTTATAAGTTTGGTAGTTTTTTGATAAAAAACCATCCATTATTTATGTTTTAAGTGAAAACGGAATAAATTTTGGAATATTTTAGATTTTGTGTACTTTAAAAAATTCGTCCTCTGATCGGTCAGATTTTGAAAAATAATTTCTAACAAAGAAATACGTTTTCATATTTTTTGTTTTTCAACATAACTATCAAAACATATAAAATATTAGTTTATATTTTTATAAAAAGTTCCATCAAAAAGGGGAAAAAATTTTCAAATAATTATTTGGCAACTCTGGATAAGAATTTTACACAGTTTTTCTTACTCACAATTGTACTCAAGATGTTGAATGAATATTTTAGGATTTTTAAACGACTTAATTGTCGTTATCCACAAAAAAAAATATAGCCGCTTAAAAGTATTGGGTCGAAAAAGGAACACTGTGTCAAAAATGAGTTAATAAACAAAATTGAAATAAATTTTAATTTATATACAAATTTGTGGCGCTTTTACTTAAGTTTTTTTTACAATTGTATGTGCTTTTAGAGAGTATTTTTTAATTAAGGTCCACTTTGGGGTATTACTTTTTTAAAATAGTTGCCACAAGAAAATGATCTATAGCCGAAAAATGCCCAAGGAGTTGGCGTATAAGCTGATGTATTTGTTATATTACACTTACAAGGAAACTACACAGTGGTAAATCTGTAGATTTTAATGAAACTTGGATATGTTGTTGATTACAAATATTAGACACGTATTTTTTAAGATGCGTAATCGCAGGTTTAGAGGTTAAAAATGGGGGTCAAAAATTACAACGTTTTTGTATGAAAAGTTCTTAAAAATTTAAGAAATTCTGATGTTTTTGTATATTACCTATGCTGTGGTTATTTCAAATAAGTGGCAACTTATTTGAAATATTTACAATATGGGTTATAACAGCTCTTCGGGAAAAGTCGCATTGAATGCAAACGACTACGAAAATTGAAAAAAGCCCAGACAGCTCCTCGATACAATTAAATAAGCACTATTATATGTTAATTTGAACTCAAACCAGCAACAAAACAAAATAGTTTTTTGAATAACAAAAATGTTCGGACATGCAGGAATATGTTTTATATACCAGTGGATGCATCTTTAAAATACCTTTCATTTAATATCCAATTTGCATATAGTTTAATAACACTACTCAACGGATAAAAAGCCTCGCTTTGAAATCGATATTTTTGAATAAACCTACCCAGCAAAAAATACTGCTTCCGTTTAAGCAGTTTCGTAAGGAAGACTTAAGCCTGAGGAGCTTCGAATAGCAGTGATAAATGTAATGATTTTTGTTTGAGATGTCTCGCCCGGCAGGTCTGGTTTCGAGCATCTAAATGTCATGAATTCCTCGCTTTTACTTCTTATAATAAAAAACGTTGACAAATCATGCCATCTAGAAAGGGCATATTATGAAACATTAAAAATATTTAAATGCATGTCTTCTTAAAGCTACAACCCAGTAAAAAATGCTGCTTACATGCAAGCAGGTTTGTAAGGGAGTAAGACCAAAAGAATCCCTTACAAACCTGCTTACATATGCCATGATTTTTATGTGGCGAATTCCCACTTGGAAGCATTACTTTTGGGCAAAGTAAGCGCGGATTTTAGCGCTTACAAAAAGCTGTGATTTCATGGCTTTCAGTAATATCATATTTCATGTCTACATTATTGCTATTAAGAGCAATAATATGAATATACATAATTTATTTTACATAAAATTCTACAGATATTATTTATTCTTGTTAAAATTTTTGACATATAATATAATCATTTTATTATTTTTAAACCACTCAACATGCTAGCTCTTCAGACACAGTTAAATGACTAATTATTTTTTATTACATACTCTAAAATACCAAACACAATCGGAAATCACTCGGGAAAATTGGTACAGATCGTTTATAATACACAATATCAATCTTTCTGCATTACAACCTGCATCATTATAAGGGATAAGGGTAAGCTGCTTACAACCTGCATCCTGGTTACGGAAAACAGTAAGCTCAAAATTTTTGTTTGTTTATTTTCATACGATAATTATTCGTTTCCTTTGCTGCTTCTCAGTATTATATAATAGTAAGCACTTACATCAGCGCATTTGTTTTATCCTGCTTCTAAAAACACGAAAATTTTTTACTGGGAATATTCTTGAATTGTCTTTAGTCATGAAAAAGGCCTCCTAATTTAAAAAAAGTTAAATTCTAATGAAAATGAAAATTATTCAAGTTCGAGGCCATACTCTGTATTTCTTTATTAGGATATTGTCCAAACAAATAATCTATAGAGTAAAAAAGACAATGTACGGTAATAGTTTACTTCCCCTTTACATCTTGTTTTTAAATACAACAAACCAAGTGTAAAAATATAAAGGAGAATAAAAACAAAAAGCGTGAATTGTATATCTACAAAAGGTAGAGCTTGCACATAACGAACCAGTTTTCAATTTATTTTTGATCAATGGTGATAATCTTTAACTTCGAGCTCATATATTAGTTCTCATTTAGTGGGTAAACTAGGTTATATGAATGTTTGATGTTTGCATGGGATTGTCACTTCTTTCAAAACGTGTTCTGATGATGGGAACCTAGAAAATTCCCGAAATAGATCTATCAACACATTCCTGAAAGTGGTCAATTAATAAATTTGAAAACAAAAACTCTATAGATTATTTGTTGGGACAATATCCTAGTAAAGAAATATAGAGTATGGCCTCGAACTTGAATAATTTTCATTTTCATTGCGCAATTAAAGTCAAAAAAATTTTATTTTTAATAAAAATTATACCAAACTTGTTAAATCCTAATTTAATAAATTAAAAATATATGGCCTTATGTCTAAAATTTTTATACGTTAGGATTACATTTTAACTCATAGCAGTGCATTTTAGGGCCATAGGTCTATATTTCTAATTGTTATCGTTACTCAAAGTTAAAAAAGTTAAAAAAATCTTTCAAACAAGATCACTTTTTTTGTTCGGGGATTTAAACTTTTGCATTCAATTTGGTAAAACAAAAATTTCCCAAGACTTGAGAATCAAATTTAACACGTACCTTATTGGCGTGCCATCACCTAACAAATAAATACATGGTAGTCGAAAACTAAAACCAATTTTTTACAGATTTTAAACTGTTGCTGTTTTTTGTACCGGGCACTGACGTGGAATACAAATTTGAAAACAAGTTCGTTCGTTAATGTTGTAATTCTGCACAGTGAGAAGTATGTCACGTTGCTGTGCCCTTAACAGATACAGAGTACGACCATCACAAAAGTTGAAAAACATGAGCGTGAATTTTGTTCAAAAAGCAGTTTTTCCCAAGGCACATTCTCTATTTAGTTTTAAATAGGACATTTAGCTGCGTAAACTAATTTGTTTGTTATTTTACAACACAAAATCAGAGGAGCCAATAAAACAATTTAAATGCAAAACATTTTATCGACTTTTTGAAAATTGTGCAAAAAATGGCATAATTATTTTTTTTTTCGCTTTTTTATTCAGCACACATTTTAAAATCCTAGAAATTATAGTGGTAACTCATATAATTGATCGCCATTACAAATTTTTAAATTTCTTTTTGCTCCGGCACATCAATACTGTTGCACGAAATTCGCTGAAATTATCTTTATTTGTACAATTTGTCAAAGCTTTACAGCACATTTTCTTCATTGAAAAAAATCGCCAAAAAATTCAACTAAGGAATAATTTAGATGTGTTCTGTTGTGTTTTGGGTAAAGAAGCTACACCACCAACCACACTTCGGAATGGATATATCAAGACTGGATAAAAATAGAGGTGGGTGCTTTTTAGGAGCTAAAAAGTAACTAGTCCCAAATTACCCCACCTTCAACTATTTTCGTTCGAGCAACATTTTTTTTAATTAAAGTTTAAGCAAATTTTAATCAAAATTAGCTAAAATAATAAGAAAGGGTTGAAAACTTATTGCTACTTTCATTACTTTTTGGAAATCACAACAAATAGCGATGTCAACAATCAATGAAATTTGGCAGTAGTATTATAACTACTTTTGGCCTTTCATTTCTGCTCTTTAAGAACCTGCGAAGCAGTAAGTACGCAGTACACGGTTTTCACTGCTTTCTATTTCTGCTGGGTATGTATTTGCGGTTTTTGAAATATCGCGTATATTTTGCTTAATTTTTCAAATTTTTTTCGCAAAAAAAAAAAAATCGCAAAATTTTTTAAAGTAATATAAATCTACACAAATTTATATTTAATTAAATATAATCATGTCAGTGTTTATATGTATTTGGATATCGCTCTGGTATTGCAAGGAAGGTGAAAATTTCATTCATAAAAAACAAAAATTCAAAATTACAAAAAAAAAATTAACAAAAGTGGGTTTGTATTTTTAATTCATCATTGTTGGTGCCAATTCAAAAAACTTTTTTTTTGTATTTACAAAAATGCATTTTTAATATTACAAATATAATTATCTATCATTTGAGTATAATCATGTCGGTGTTTGTTTCAGGATATCCTACACAGAAATAGTAAGATATCCTGAAACAAACACCGACATGATTATACTCCAATGAGAGATTATTTTGTGTAGATTTATATTCTAAAAAAAAATTAATTTTTTTAAGAAATTAAGCAAAATTAACTAAAAAATGTAAAATATAAAAAATAAAAAATATAAATATAAAAACCGTGATATTTCAAAAACTGCAAATGAGAAAAACAATTTGGATTTAGCGTACCTAAGTCTATTAAAAGAAATATGTATATCAAAAATAGGTTCTGCAAAAAGTTGAAATTTGTTGAGTCGTGTAATCAAGACAAACATTTTCGGTGTTTGAACTTTTGGGTTAAGTCCTTTTCCAGCGATTGTGGTTACTTTTAAAAAACATTTTTTAATAAAATTATCTAAAATAAAACTGTAAAATGTAAACTGTTAATCAATACAACATTTTAGTCAATATTCGAATAAAAAAGATTTCTAAATAACAGCTGTAAATCATAAATTGTTTACAAAAGTTTAATTATTATTATTATTAATGACGTCAAAGGCAAAAATTGTTCTTTAAGAAAAAAAAAAAAAAAAAAAATTACAAAAAGGATCTTAGGATATCATGTAATTTATAATACAATACGCAATCAAAATGACATCTCTTCTCACCATTGAACTTTTATTCTTTCACTTTTCAATTGTTAATCGTTAAGTGGGAATTTTTCCAAAAAAAAAAAAATCAAAGTAAAATCTCCCATTAACGGACAGTGATGGTTAGTTTTTCTTAAAGTTTTTTTTCCAGAAAATTCATTAAACAATTTACAATGAAAATTTTACTCTAACATTCGCCTTCAAATAAGAAGTGAGATCAGTCAAACTAGTGCACAAATAACTCAATATAACTTTTGATCTAATCAATCAATTTTAATAAATATAACGCTTTATTAAATAGCATTTTATACAAATTAATATTTTATAAACATAATTAAATTTTTCAATAAAAAGTTTTTCTTCTTCTTCACCCTGTAAAAATCTAACTAAAGAGAAAATTCTTCAGTAATTAATTAGAATAAAATTAATTACGATTGTCGTTATATGACGATTACAAACACTTTAACCCCCGGAAACAATTGAAAAATTTGTCAAGCGTCAACTCTATCTCTAACATACACTTTGTATCCAACTAATGAATGTGAATAAAGTGCATCATAATGTGATAATTACTTGTGATAAAGAGATAATAATAGAATGAAAAAGCGGAGCTTTCTAGTTAAAAAAAAGAAATAAATTGTACATATTTATTAGTTTAATCTGTCTCTTCTGATTAAAACAATACATTGTATAGGCTGTGATTGACAAAACTCCTATTAGCCCACACTCATCGCTGTGTCGACTGTGGCTCAACTCGCTAAGAGATGATGCTACGAGTCATAGCCTGATGTATGGCTGTGGGTTTGAAACTCACTATGACACAAAGTAAAAAAAGTTTTTCATATAGAGCAATCTAACAATATAAAATACTTTGTTCAGTTGACACACAAATTAACCACTGTCGAGTTGTGCCCGATAAATTTTTCTATAAAAATGTTTTCTTCTTCCTGTAAAAATCTAACGAAAGAGAAAATTCTTCAGCCATTTTGTCATTATATGACGATTACAAACACTTTATAAGAAAAAAATAAATGTTTTTTTTTTCTTATTATTTTTACTTTTTCAGAAAAGCCAGCCATTATGGCTTTTATCAATGACCTTCTTGCTGTGAAATTACGGTTTTAGTTTTAAAAGTTTTAGCACCTTTGGTGACTTGTTTTGTGTTCATCATAATTTTTTTCACCATAGCTCAATATCTAGTGTCCGACCGAACAGTTCGGCCAGAAAATGCATTTGGTCTGTATTCGGTATTTTAAAGCATTATGGACAAATTTGGCGGATGGAAAAATGTTTATTGGGCTGATTATATGCTATTTTGAGTGTCAAATTTGAAGAAATGTCTGTAGTTAACAAATGAATTCACTGTTCGGCCTCAGAAAGTTCGGTCAAATCGAAAATAGTTATCCGGCCGAACTTTTAACTTTATAGCTAAACTTTGGCTTTTCTCTTAAATTTTATACACAAAATCGAATTAAATCGGCTCAAAAAACATGTTTCCAATACCAAAATTTGTCATCATTGCCTCTAGATATCAAAAAAACCGACAAAATATAGTTTTTTGACCGAACTGTTCGGTCGGACACTATCAATATCTTTCTATTGGTCTCAGGTCTGGGCAGTCAAGTGGAGTCTCCTCTTTTGGTACACACAGAGAAATAAAGTGCCAACCGAATTAAAAAGTGTATATTAATAGTAACAATTTATAAATTCAGTTAGTACTACGATATTTGCATTCGATATCTTAAAATTTTGGGTGTTGCAACTAAAATTCTGTTGAATTAACCGAACTTTATTGGGAAAACTAATAAAAAGTTGTCCCAACTGTCTTAACCGAATTTCAGTTGGCAAATAGCTAAATTTTTTTCTGTGTGTACCCAAACCACATTATTCCTTTGGTACCACTCTACCGATGATTTGCTATAATGACAAGATGTAATGTCATACCTCATGTTCCCGAATAAATGGCTAATGCCGTTTTTCAAATCGGTGTTTATATCACCTGTTGTTATATAAAAAGTACTCCTTTTGCCGCAAGTGCAAATTGATAATGTTACTTGGTATTACGTTACGTTTGTAATGTAAGTAGAAACTCAGGTTCGATTCTTACGGCTGGCAGATTGTTGCAAAAATGTATCACATAGAGACAATCTGATAATTAATACAATTTAAATGGAAAATCGCTGATGACGCCTGTCCATAAAAAATTCAGAAACTAGTCTAGTCTGATTTGAAAATTAATAGTATTTATAATTTTTTAGAGAAAAACGTTAGTTCTTCTTAACCTCAACCTTTTTAAATTAAATTTGTCAAATGCATATTAATTAATTGCGACTGTCTATATGACGTTAAAATAACACTGTATTAAAAAAAATGTAATTTGAAGTATGTAAAAGAACTTACAGGGTAAAATGCGTGGTCTGATTTAACTAATTATCCCCGTAATGTCCATTATTGAAAGCTTTTATTATACATTTTTCTGATTGTATACATTAGAGTGGTCCAAAAAATTATCAACGTTTGATTTTGCAATCTCCACATTCCTTGATGCCTAAAAACTCGATGTGCCAAGTTTCAGATAATTTCATTAACATTTAGTCTCATTTAGGTCTCAGAAAAAAAATAATTTTTGGGAATTATTAATTTGTCTGTAGAAGAAAGGGTTGACTTAAAAATTAATTATTTCTTAAACAAATCGATGTACCTTTACAAAATTTTCCAATCTGGTAATCTTTTTACCAAGAAGATTCATCACATCTAATTTTGTTTTTAATAAGTATTATAAAGAATAACTAATATCCTTGCAGTTGAACTTAAATTTTAATTTTTTTACACAAATCGTATTTCACATAAGAGGACATTAAACAGAAATATATTGATGCCAAAAAACGAAATTTTCACAGCGGTAATTATATGAAAACTTCTTTATCAAAGTTGACAAATTTTTAGTATAACATTTTCCTTTTTCGCGAATTCTGAGACTTAAATTTAAGTTTGGATTTCATATTCGTAATGTACGCTCTAAAATATATTAGATTTGCTGTGTCGCTAACATTATAATTATTTTAATTTTTTTCGTATATTTTAATTCAAATACCTCTAAACAAAACTTTTTTAGAGATGTTTTTTTTTTGGCAGACCATACTAATTTTCATTATAGCATATTTTAAGAGTTGTGGAGCTCGCGAATACCAATTTTTTTTTTTGGACCACCTTAGTGTATTATGACTATATTTATATCTTTATAGGCATTTTCTATAAAACAACTTATAAAAAAACTTTGTGGCCTTTAAAAGGTTTTTCATTCCAGTAATTAAATTTTCATGAATATTCCACTCAACTGTTAACCAACAGCACAAATACCGAAAAAATACAGCTAAAGCGTTTGTATTCTCTTTTTAACCAAACAAAAAAAAAATTTGAGAATCTGGCAATAAACAACACCCGCTTTCAACTGATTGCCAAATAAAATATGTTTTAGACAGTAAGATTTTCTTGTATTCATACCCAGCAAAAAATTTTCAAAAGGTAAGCGGGTTTGTAATCAAGCATTTTGGGCAGAACGCATTCCATACTAGATTACCTACTCGATTCTTTTAACAGGGCGTGAGACTAAAATAATTGATTCTTTAGAATTGATTATTTTTTTCACCGAAGAACCATTTACTTTATATTTTTAAGAACTACATACATTTTTTAAAAAAGAAATAGTTCCATTGTAAAACTACGAAGTACTTACACAAAAAAAATAAATAAATAGTTCCCTAGAAAAAATAAGAAGTACTTACATTACATTTAAAAAAATGAAGTAGTTCCATAAGTAAATTCAACTTTTACTCACACGTGATTCTTATAGGTCACTCAAATATAACGATCAAAACTCATACGGAAATAAAATCCTAAAAATTTAAACATCGAATTGTTATGATAACATGGGTTTGTCATAATTTTGGAGCTATAAACCACGAAAATATAAATTTTTCAAAAAAAAAGAACAATTCAAAATTGAAAAACAAAAATATGACTCACGCACAATCACCCTCGAAATTTTTTTTTACACTCACTCACGATAACGTCAGTAATTTCAACGTCCACTCACAATTTTCTGCTCACGTGTGCTTCCCTAATTTATACCTAACCACAGTTTAACAAAATTTAGCCAACATGCAATTTCTGTTTTTAGTATTATTTTCCTGCAAGTAAAAATTTGTTTGAAAAAAATATATGAGATAAATTCTTTAAAATTGTATAACTTCTTTTTTCAAAATTACAGGAACTACTTCCAATAACGTCCTTTTATTAAGAAAAAGTATATGATTACTTCTTGAGTACAAAAAGTTATACATATAAGTTAATAACATTGTTATTTTCTTTTAAGTAAATAATTACTTTGTTATTGAGTTCATGCTTTCTGGTTTAAATTTAAAGAATTGATTACAATACTACTTGCTTTTTTGACTCTATCGTTGGAATGAGTTTAATATTGCAGTTACTAAATTTGGCATTGAGATATGTAAGCAAGTGTGGGCATCACCTTCTTTTTGGAATGTGTAATTTTTACCTGGGTAGTCTAAACGCAGACATTGTAAAAAAATTTATGTGAATTTGAAAAGGGAACTTACTTAATAGTAAGCGTATTTTTACTCGATTAACCCCCGGTTTAAAATTATACCCCATATGTTGTGTCAAAATGACCCAATTTTAAAATCATAAAAAATCATAACATAACTAGTTTGAATAAATTTGTTTCATTCACAATTACAAATTTAGGACACTAGTAAAAAATAGTAACATTAAAAAGAAATCATATGTCAATTTTCAGGATTTTAAAAACTTGCCACAAAATATTTGTTGGTTTTTTACTAAAGAAAACTTAATAACTTTTGAAAGACTAATGGGATTTTGATGAAATTTTCGTTAGACCTGAGACTAGTAACTAAAAACCATGCTTGGCTAACACTACCTTTTCATTATAACAGTAGTTGCCTACCACGCCCATACCAATACTGATATGGAAAGTTTAAAACTACGATTCCCATAGTGGCATGTATCTTCAAATATTACAGGGTTTATTTCTAAATTTTACCCGTTAAATTTTGATGTAGCTATAATATACCGTTATAAATCGGTGTTTCGGTATTTTACCGTTATTTTTACTGTAATTTAAGATATTTGAAAATCAAAGAGGTAAAATAGCGAAATAAAGAAACGCTTTTTTAGAATTTTAATTTCAGTAATAATGTAACTGTGGTGGCCAACTACCGTTATTATGAAAATATATTGAATGCCAACCCTGCTAAAAACTTATATTCTAATTTTTGGCTCCCACGGAATACTACAATGGTCATCACAATTGTAGAATCTACTGCAAAATTAGCCGCTTATGAAATGACAAAAAAAAAAATTTCTTCTCCAATTTTAAAGTTTTTTTTTTCTTTTCTTATCAAACTGTTTTTGCTGGATCGAATAAGATATTTTGAAATTAAATTGGACTTATTTAAATCCCATTACATATATAATTTTAAATTATATTAAAAACAAGTTCTGGCGCATATATAATTATGTATGGGGTTATATGAAACAATATATATAATTGTATCTTATACACATTAAACTTATTAATGATGCTCGTCATTTATAATCATATGTGCGATATACGGAATCTTACATAATTATATTTGACATCATTTAATGTCATATATAAATACATCTTATATGGTTTAATATATCCCCATCATATATGGAAAGATATCGTGTTTTTGAACGCAAGTGTATTAGAGCTTGTGTATCACTGTTTAGAACACCAGATAGTAATTACACTAAATATGTACCCAATTCAAAATTATACGATGTTGCAAAATTAAATAGAATTGATAATTTCATTATTTATTTAATAAGAAACCATATCTTAAAAAGTACTGTATGTGACCAAAATAATCTAATATTGGCCTCATATTACTGTAGCGAAAAATATGTAATTTCATGCTTAATAAATAGGTACGTCCCCCCAGAAGCCTTCGTCTATCTAGATAAAAAGGGTATATCCAAAAAACCAGTGGTACTCCCATAATGTATCACATTTATAGAAGAGCAAATATAAAAAATATATATGATAATCAATTAACTATAGAAAATAGCAGATTTAGTACAGCTATTTTTTCTAAAGATAAAAATACACTTCCTAATGTAAACATTAGTAAGTTTTGGTGGCTCACCGAATAAAGCCACTTATTTTATTTTTTTTTTCTTAGACTACATATTTTGAATAAAGCAATGTTTTTCGTATAAGGTTTCATTGCACAATTATAAATCCATAATAATAATATTATTTACTTAGTATTATATAAAACATATCTAGATTTAAAAATACAGAAACAATTATAATTACTTAATTACTAGAGCGCCCGTTAAGGGACAGTGTATGTATAAATTAAGATATATCAACTATTTGTTTATTTATAGTATAAATACGATAACTAATTTTATAAATAAATAAACATTAAAAAAAAAAAAAATACATCTTAAGTTGTATTATACATATGGTACCATATCTTATATAACACATCAACATATTTTTTATAAGACAGTGTATATTATTGTATCTTAAATTATATAGCTTATATACCGCCATATATAATAAAATATAATGTTATATATGAGAATGTATTATAATTTATGACAATTGATCTACCATATCTTATTATGTATACCCATATACAAAATATTTTGTGAGTTTTAGTATTATATATAATTATATCCGAAAAATTAGAGCATCTAATTGTTTCATATTATATCCGAATTTTGTCCTCATCCAGGTGTATCAAATTATATATAATGTGATACATTTACATAAAATTAGATACAATTATATTATATATACCAATATATGCAATTACATGTGACATATGTAATCATATAAAGATCGATATATAATTTTATATATTTAGATATTGTACTTTATGAAGTGTAAGAGAAAAAAGATATAATTATATATGATTTTATATGAATATATATTTTGCAACATATCATTATAAATAACTGTATAAAGCACTATATAACTATATCAAAACTTTTTTACTTGGGTAGCATATATGTGTAATATCTAATTTTATAAACGTCAATATTTTTTAAATATCAACTTCAATACAATAATTAATTCAAAACTGTCTATTAACATTTTAGTTACCCTGTTCAATAAAATATTGTAAACCATAAATAAAAAGTTCTCTTGTTCGTAGATAATATTTTGAAAAAAAAAAAAATATGTTTAAAAAAAGAAAACAATTTAACAGAATAAAATTAAATGAGAACAAAGTGAGCAAATTCTTGGACAAATAAACAAAGTATCAGCACAAATAAATATTAATATTATTGTATACGTACGTTTAAATAAATATTTTTATTATTTTTTATTGTCTGCGGACGATAATACAGTCACTGATATTTAAATGGAATCATGGAATTTTTTTTTAAATTAATTTATTACACATCTCGAGTTAGGAACTATCAATCTTGTTACATTTAGCACTACTCGACAAATATCACTTTTTTTTGCAGAAACTCTCTTAGAAATACATATGTTTTAATAGAATAGGTACTAGGTAAAAATTATTCGAATGATTTTCGAATAACTGAAATTTTAAAACTTCGTTTTCAAAGATATAAACTCTTTAATAATTGGTAAAGATATATGATTTGACTTTTAACCAAAAATTCAAAGGATTTAACAGATGAAGTGCAATCGTTGAAATATAGCAAAATTATTGGAGTTTAAACTATAAATATATTTTTAAACTACGAATTCCACTTATGTAATTTCTGAGGTACCTAAATTAAGTTATTAACAGATCGATATACTAGAACTATGTGCGTTGTGGTGTAATGGTTAGCGCGTTGGACTGTTACACAGATGGTCCCGGGTTCGATTCCCGGAGACGACAACATCAATTTAGAAAAATAATATTTATGAGCTTTCTATCACTTATATGTATCGCTGCGCACACCTTCGGTGTTCCCATAGCACTTAACCCCACCGAAGTAAAATATTGAATCAGGGCTATGAAACAAAAAAGCTTCAATAAATTCGCCAACTCTACATCAGGTGGCGAGCAACAACTGTTCTAAGACTTATCATCTCGCACAATAACAGTGTTGTCATGTTGAAAGCCCTTCATCTTTCACCACCTTTCACCTCTCCACTATCCCCTTTCCAAAGAAAGCAACACAGTAATTAATAGGAAGAATTTCCTGAGTATTGCTGCTCTTTTAACAAAAAAAAAAAAAAAAAAAAAAAAAATCCGATTATAGCAAATGAATCAAAACAAGCGCTTAGTAACAAAATTATTAAGTACAAATTATATTATGGGTATTCATGTAGGTGTAAATATATATACATATGCATAAAAATATGTATATAAAGTCGTAAATTGAAAATGAGTTTTATTTTGAGCGAAAAAAATAAAAATCATAAATAATGATTATTTTGAGTTTAATTTTTTTTCTCAAAAATAATGATTATGGCTATTTTTTTTTATTATTACTCAAAAATAATCATTACCATTGAAGAAAACTTTAAAAATCAAAAATTTAAAAATCATGACGGATATGCAAAGATTATCAAAAAATAATGGTGCAATAATTTTTTTTGTTATGTCTGTTCTAAGTGATTGATTTTTTGATTTAAAAAAAACGAACAATAATCATTATTTACGGTCCCTGGTTCCAAGGGATCAAGTGTGTCTAGTTTCCCCTATTTTTAAAATTTATTTTTATTCGTTCGATTAATGGTATACTTTTTTAAAATGAATCGCTTTATAGTTCGTTAATAAAATGTTTGATCGTTTATTCGAACAAAATAAAAACCCGAATAAATGACAACCCTAGTAGGTACGCTGAATCCAAATATGTCGACATTTTTTTTTCTCATTTGCAGTTTTTGAAATGTCTCCGTTTTTATATTTACATCATTTACCCCGTTTCATCGTATATTTTGATTTTTTAAGAAAATAAATCTACATAAAATTATCTCTCATTTGAGTAATATTTCAGGATATTTTACTCGAAGTTGGAGAATTAGCATGTTTAGATTTATCCTTATAAATTTGATGTATGCTATAAAACAATTTTAAATTTGATCATTATGCGTAAACCAAATAAATATTCCAATAAACTCATTTTTGTATTATAATTCCAAATCCATTGAAATATTTAGAAGAGAGGAAAATTTTCATATAAAAAAATGGAGTATACACTAAAATGGCGCAAAATATTCTATTGTGTGCTTTAATGCTAGTTTTGACGATGTTTATACTTAAAATGGCAAAAAGCAGACTATTTAACTTAAAAAATTTGTATTTTTTCATAAGATACTTTAATTTTTTTCCGTGCTTTATGTATTTATTTTTCAAATCTTTTTGGAAAAATGAATACAAGTGGAGTAAAAAATAATATAAAGAAGGACATTGGCTCACTCTTGTACTCTTGTTAAAGTACTCATAACTTTTATTGCTATTTAATAAATATATGGAACAACTAAGCATATTTTCAGTAAAAAAGTAACTAAAGTCTGCATTTAAACTGATCAGGATAATAATTAAATATTATATCCAAAAAATGTGTTTTTAGACTAAAATGTTGCACAATTTTTTTTATAAAAAATGCCGGCCAATAATAATATTTAAAAATAAATTTATTCAAAACTAATGAAAACATGACAGTTTTTCAGTAAAATAGTTAAAACTTATTTATTTTAAATAGTGCACATAATTCTCGTTTGGAAAGACTTTCAGCGTTTGGCTCTGAACTTTAAAAAAATCAGCTGTAAACAAAATAATATCATTATATAAATATAAATTTTTTCAAAAAATACTACTTAACGTAGTGAAATAATCGAAGTGTTAGTGCAAACGTGAGCCAATAACCTTCTCCTATACAATCTGAGATTGTGGAAGATATAGGGGGTCTAAAAAGTTGGACCTCTATGAATATGAAGAGGACACATTACGGTACCTTTCTACCAAATTACATTTAATTTTCCAAAAGTATTTGGAGAATTAAAATATCTTGCGTTTGAACTTTGAAACATTGGTTCACTTTAGCACCACAGGCCAGTTAGGAACTGTCAGTGGTACTAAAAATCAAGCACTCGTATAACAAACTACTGGCAGAACACTTGTTAAAAACACTTTACCAGCGTTTACAAAAAGCGTTTTGCCAGTATTGGTTTTACATCAATTTCAGTGGTCTACAGAAAAAATAATTGGCAAAGAAATGGCTGAGACAACTGTGCCAGCTTTGGGAAAAAGTGTTTTCCTAGAGCTATCCAGGCAGAAATTACCAATGGCTTAGAAGGCTAACCACTGGTTAAGCATAACCACTGGTTAATCATAAACATATATAAATTTTGATGTTTTAAATTTTTTTTTTTTATTTAATAAATAAACATTGCACGGTTTTTTTATTTAACAAAAAAACAAATGATCTTGAACTTGAATAATCTTGCTCACACCATAAATTATGATGTTTTGTTTAAAAAAGTTTGTAGTCGGAAGGTTCCGAGTTCGAGCCCGGTTTCAGGCAAACATTTTTTTTTTGTTTTTTTATACTTTTTAATATTTTTTTCATTTAAAAATTGATTTTTTTGTTCTGGAAAAGCGCTTTTTAGAACAACTTTTTTTGACTTTCCCAACGTTGGCAAGTGGTTTTCATCAAAGCCTATGCCAGTGCTGAAATATTTGAGTAGCCAACTCTTACCCAGCAGTTATAATTTACTTACGTTTTAAGCTATAAAGTATTGTATGTCTCGTTAGCTCAGTTGTTACCAAAAAAATTATAAATGAATTTTTTTTAAATTTAATTTTTTAAAACAAATTGTTAGACCACCTATTTCATGGTTTTACCAACATTTTGCCAACGTTGGACATTTTGTTTCCCTAGTGCTTTGTTTCCCTAGTGCTTGCCCGACACTTTTGTAACAAACGGACCTTTTGTAAAATGATGTTATCATTTTGGGCTTGACAAAGCACTTCTTGCCAGCACTTGTACCACTTGTAAAGTGCCTTGCCAGCGGTGATCCGTTTGTCGTTTTTTGACTGGGAGTGTATAACATAAATATAAAAACCGCGATTTTTCAAAAACTACAAATTTTTATTTTACAAAGACAGGTTCTGAAAAAAGTTTCAAACTCTTCAGTAGTAATATTAAAAATACTTTGCTACACTGAAAACTAACTTTGCAAGTGAGCTATTGTAGGTTGTAAGTCTAGCTGAGTGTATTTTGAAACCGGTTGCAATATACCCTCAAATTTTCGAGAAAAAGGTAAAAGAGTATTTTTTGCGACTGGCGCTTTTAAGCATTTGTAACTCAGTATTTTTTTAACTGATTTTGAATTTTTAAAGGTTATTTAAGTGAAAATGAACTGGCCTTTCCAAATATATACTTTCTTTGTGACAACTAAAGCGTTGTAACAATTCCGCAAAACCTTAAATCAAATAAAAGATTTTAATGTGCTTTTAATACTAAAATCAGAAAGGCACCAACAAATTAAAAAGACTTATGGAGCAAATAAAGTTTTCATAATCTTAAAAAGCATCCTTATATAAAACTTTTACATATTTCATATGATTTCGTAACAATAACCCCAACTAAATATCATTAAGCCTTCAAAAAATGCGTGTTTTCCAAAATAATCGTGCACTCAGGGAACTTCTGCTTTTAAAATATGTAATTATTTGTAGAACAAATTTAATTTTTACTAACATTGTAGTTCATTTAAAAAAACAAACCACATCAAATGACTGTTTTATGATTTTACATTAATTTTTTACAGTCGTTTTTTGTTATTTAAAAATATAAAAGAAATAAATGTTTGTTTATTTTTTTACTACCATGTGGTTCATTTTTACTACAATTGTTAGTCATTTTTTGAATATTAAAAAACAAATGACAATGTTTGTTGAATTTAATGAAATGTAAGTCGTCCTTTCTTTAAGTGAAATTTCATTTGTTTTTAACTACATTTGTAGTGGTCTTTACCTACATAGTATTCTAAGTGAACGTTTCGAGTATTATGTATTTTTATCTATGAGGTCCTGATTAAAAACCTTGTTATCATAAATTTGCCCACAATGTTTAATTTTAAGTAACGGTTATACATCAATTTACGCTTAATAAGGTTAACAATTATTACTGAAGCAAAACAACAATTTAAAGAAAATGGATAGAAATCACTTCTGAGATTAATGAAATTTTAATATAAAGGCTGAATTAGTTTGTACGTTACGTTCCGTGACGAATCAGCTGATTTGTTTTTGATGTATGAAAATGAGTGTGTGTGGTTTGTTTGTTTGTAATGTCACGTTGCGTGCCGGATGAACCTGTTAAAAACAGAATTTTCTCTAGTACTTTAAGTGACAGCAAAAAACAGCTGATTGCTCTCACATAAAAAAAAAACTAAACCACCAATACAAAAACATTTTTTTTTAGTTTTATAAGCTAAATTGTGCAAAATAACATAAAAAAAGGTTTTGTGACACATTATGATAATAATATTTATTGCAACTAGTCAAACAGTTACTATAGTCGTTTAGAAGAAACTGATATGTTGTTACGGAACAGACTAACCACACAAAACAGCCATCCGGAACAGCACGTTACAGAAACGTCACGGAACGGCAAGACTAATGGAGCCTTAAGAGTCAAATACGTTAATATTGTCGTAAAGAAGAGAAAAGTAATGCAAAAATCTACTTATTGTACTGACAAGAAGATTACTGTAAATAGTGCGGATTCTCTACTGATGTACTTGAATTAAAATTAAATTTAGGTATGTGTTAAAAAAAAAAAAAATATGAATCAGAGTCCTTATGAATAAGATGAAGAATTATAGTGGTTTACAATCATATTTGTCCATATAAGACTCCCTTTTAACATACACAGAAAAAACTAAAAACGGGTTTCAATTAAAAATTTTATTGAATCAATTAATATTTTAATTGATTTTGCACCTACCACTGAAATGATAGTATTAACTAAAAAAATTTGCGGACAGTTTATTAAAACTCTTTCAATTAAAATAATAATAATATCAATTAAAAGAGTTATTGTTTTTCTTTACAACCTCAATTAAAAAGTTTAGTTAAATTGATTAAAACTTTAATTGAAACTTGAGAAGAAAACAATGGTAGTTTTAATAGAAAACTCGTATTTTTTTATTTTTGTTATATGCCCCCCATTATATAAAAAAAGAAATGTAGTTTTGTAAATAAAATTAACATTTTATTTATAATAAAATTAACATTTTATTTATAATAAAATTAAAGCTTTTAATATAAAACAAATAAAAGTAAAGACAAAATTTTTGTTTTGCTTGTCTTGTCTTAAACATTTTCTTGTAATTGAATTGCTTTTTAAAAAAATCATACACAACTTTAAAATGATAGTTTAATGACACTTATACTTATTGAAAATTTAATTATTTACAAAAATAACAGTTTAATTGTCCTTTTTCGATAAGGTTTATTTAAATCCACATGTGCACTTTTATTACCACAGATAAAACACGAAACTAAATTAAGTTTT
This sequence comes from Delia radicum, assembly GCA_021234595.1. Taxonomy (NCBI): domain Eukaryota; kingdom Metazoa; phylum Arthropoda; class Insecta; order Diptera; family Anthomyiidae; genus Delia; species Delia radicum. The sequence goes on along the minus strand of CM037853.1, from coordinate 122,825,649 downwards.
CGTGCGTACACGAATATCTCAACAAAAAGAGTGTTGCAAACTCTAGTGAAATAACTACGATTTTGCGTGTATTTGAAATCGGTAAACTATTCAACTTATTAAAAGTTAATCATTTGCGATTTTTTTTCTTTTTATTTACAAATTAAATAATATATTGATATAATTAAACCTTTGTTTGATTATTTAATCTAAATAAAATAAAAAAAAAAAATAGTTTGACAAATTTTTAAAAATTTTGTTTACATGTTGTCAACACTGTATGAATATATTATAAAATTCAATAATTTTTTTAATTGAATCAATTAAAAAAAATTGTTTAAATTGCCATTGATATTCAAACAATCGATTAATTAGATATTTTTGGCCCATCATTTTTTCTGTGTATACTTCACATATGTTCATATATGAGACGCTTTTGGAAATATGAAATCGAATATACCTCCATATATGACCATATATGTGTACAGTTTCCATTTATCTATATATGCCCATATATAAA
>CM037853.1:122593816-122825050 GCA_021234595.1 Delia radicum | reverse complement strand
CCCGATGAAAATAAATTTAAAATGGGATATATAATTTAAACAAAACTTGATAAATTCACAGAATTTTAATGAAAAAAATTTTACTAAGTATGTTTCAACGTATTCCTTCTGAAGTTCTTTTGTGTGTGCGAAGTAAAAAGAACCACGTTATAAAAAAATGCATTTCTTTAATCAAAAGGTACTCTTTTTTACTTTAATCAAAATGCAACCTTAGAACTGATTTAAAACCTACCTTTCAATATCTATATTTAAAACAGAATCGTTTTCTTCTTCATCTTCCTCATCTTCGGTCATGTCCATCGGGACCAACTTCTCTTAGCAAATCTCCCAAATCTTTGTCAACATCTTCCCACAACTTATCATCATGTGGCTCTTCATCATATCATGCTCAGGGTTCCACTTCATTTTCCCCATTGGCTTCATCTTCGGCATCTTCTTCCTTTTCCTCTTTAATCTTTTCTTTTTCTCACTGTCTTCCTTTTTATCAGATTCACCATTTTTTCATTATCTCTGGCTTCTTTGCGTTTTTAGCATTTTCCTCTTCTTCCTTATGCCGCAGATAGGCCTTAAGATGAGAACGTTGTAGACAATGTTTCTTAGTATAGGCCTCCAGTGAACCCTTGTCAGCTGAATAATGTTCACATATTTCGCAATAGAATGCATTGATTTCTTTTACAAACTCTGATCCTACGGGTGTACGTTCTTTGTCTTCACTTTCTTCACTGTTGTCCTCATTAGTCTGAGTTTCATTTAATAATGCCTCAACATCGGCATCAATTTCTTCGTCGATTTCACCGACTGAATCAACAGTCATAAATTTGTTTAAATCAATTTCACGCATTTCTTCATCACCACTATTTTCAGAATCCGAATCTTGTTTGCGGGCTTTATTCTAAAAATAATGAATACAATTAAATAAAACTTTGTAATCTTTATCATTAGTATTGAAATTCTCTTCTACTCTGATATGTTCCAAAGAACAACGATGTGTCTCATATAATATGGGACTCTTAAAGGCCAAATGGCAGGTGGAACAATAGGGCATTAAGAATTTTTTTCATGATTTTATGATGTTCGGATAATTGATGTTTAGCTTTCGGTTGTCTGTAGTGTAAACGACATAGATGGCAAAACTTCGATTCATAACTCTCTTTAGATTTTCTTCCAATTCTTTTGAGCGGCCCTTTGGCGTGCACGTAATCTTAAGAGGTGGGCTCTCTGACGCATAGCAATTTGCCTCAACGACATCTTGTGGGTTCGCGAATTCAAGTGATATGAATATTCCTAAAAAGAAATGTTTATTATAATAGGTCTGTTCGACGTCGTTACCGCGATAACGCAATTGACCCGCAACAACAAATCTAACAATAGAAACGCTTTATGGTAAATTTGGATATCCGCGATAACGCCACTGGTAGTTATTTCATGTCTATTATGATGTCCCTTAAAAACCGATTTGTCGATTTTCATTCATTCAACCCCCCATCCCACTTTATTGCAAATTGTTAACTCGTGCCGAATTTGGCAAATGTTTGAAGAAAAATGCATTTTTATTTTTATTAAAAATTATCAAAATTCAAAAAAATTTAATTTTAAATTTCAGTTATTCATTTAATATACTTAACATTATTCAGATATGGAGTTCTGACTTTATCGGATAGGATGTCATTAACCCACTAAGCCTGGAATCCAAAATGGCCCAGGAATTTGATAAAAATGCAAAAAACGTTTTTTTAAATTAATTTTAATGATTTTTTTAATTAAAATAAAAAAAAAATTGAAAAAATTATAATTCATGTTTGTGTGTGGAACATTTTATGAAAATTGATTATTTTATCAAAAGTTAAACAAAATTTGAATGTTTTCATTAAAGTTTGCTTAATTTTCCAAAAGATAATCACTTAAATTTTATTAGACTAAAATTATCTTCACTCTTATTTAAAAAATCTTTAACCCTTAGTGGTCTTGGGACAAAAAAGACGCATGAAACGTAATTTAGATTATGACAATGAAATTGTAAAGCTTTTAAATTGACAAAAAAAAAATAAATTAACTTGATAAAAACTATTATATTATATAATTTGATCCATATTGGATTAATGTTTCCACTGGTAGTCAAAAAAGACCCACTAGGAAATGTATAGAATAACATCTTTCAGATTTGATTAAATTTGGATTTCTGATAAAGGGTACTAAACTAACAAACAAACGCAATTCTTTGCCGTCGTCTCAATCTTATTTTTGAGGTTTAAATTTAAATTGTATTAAAGGATTAAGACAATTTTTCGAATACGATAGTTATACGCAGGTTTTTATTGTTACTCACCTTGAATGTAACACATTTCATGTTGCAATGAATACAAGTCAGCTTAATGAAACGTGAACCGCCGCCCCCCTCTACGTGTAGGACTGACACGATCATCACGTCTTGACGTACGTGACGATTTACGTTCTTTGTCATCTTCATCATCGCTGCGAGACGATTTCTTACTCTTCTTTTCCTTTTCATCCTTATCTTTATCATCTTTTTTCTTTGTTGCTGATGATGATGATGAAGACTTCTTTGCACTTGATGATGATGTGGTTTTTTCCTTTTTCGAAGAACTTTCTGATGTATCTTTTTTCTTACCTTCTTTTTTATCAGATTTTCACCTTCAGCGTCGGTTGTAGTCTTTTATCTGTAGCAATATCATTATCATCGCCTTCACCAGCTTTACCGGCTCCATCATCACCCTCTAAATGTTCCTTCTTATCTCTTTGAGATTTTTATCGTCCTTTTCATCCTCGTCAACGTCATCTTCGTCGTCGTTCTTGTCTTTACCTTTTTCGGCTAATGTATTACCTTCTTCGTCCTCCTCTTCGTCAACGTTAGATTTTTCAGAAGATTTTGAACGCTTTGATTTAGAACGCTTCGATGTTGTTTCACCATCCTCCCTATTCTCATCTTTATCGGCCTTGTCATCATCATTTTCTTCTTCGTCGTCATCCTCATCTTCATTGTCGCTATCTTTAGTACTTTTAGATTTAGTTTTCTTCTCGTCATCGTCATCTTCATCACTGGAATCGTCATCTTTTTGTTGCTCCTTGAAGTTCTACGTGGACTTTTTGACGAATTTCTATCAATACGACGACGTCTAAGAGAGCTAAGGATTATTGGATTTTTTTGTTTGTGTTTAATTGACGTTTGTGTTAATCAAGGGAAAAATATTTTAAGATGAATATTTTTTTTTTTTACAAAATTAACAAATAAAATAATTTGAAGAAAATTGTTAAGGAATGTACAGTTTTTGACTATGGCTTCTCTAACTTTTAGCCATATGTTTGTCATGAAGAATTTGAGGTTTCTGGGTATTTTCTTGGAAAGATTTGAAATGTATACAGAAAGATTTGGAATATATTTATTTACAAAAACTTTATAGTCTAAGAGTTTTGTTCAAGCTCTTTTATTTAGTTTTTGCAAAATGAGGATAACTAATTATTTCAGTTGAGTTATAGTTTATATTGGTTACGTATTCGTTTCCCAAATTATTTTCAAAGTTTCTTGTCCTAAAAACCTTCAATTTTCAATTCAATTTAGTTTGACTCAATATTTTGTATTGTTTTTCTATTTACCCTCGTTAAACGTGCAATTTTCAAAACACGAGCACGATCTTTTTGTTGGGCATACATTAGTTTGCGTCTCATAATTCTTAAATCGTTCGATTCACGGCGTATTATACGACCAGTGCCTCCTCTACCAGTACGCAAACCACCACCACGATTACTTGAACCACGTATACGTGAAACAAAACCACTGCGTATTGGTGGTCTCTTTGAAGGTGGTCCCATGGGAGAACGATGTCTGGATTTCGAATTATCACGATCGCCGTGTCTCGATGAGTTTCCACCGCGATAGCCCGCTGATGAACTGCTTGATGTTACTGGCGGTGGTGGTGGTGGCGGTGGGGTACGATTACCTCTACCGGTTGATGATGTACGCCTATAATCCTATATGTAATACGATGATGAGAATAGATTTGTAGAGGACTTTATTTTGTTTTGGTATTTCATTAACTTATAGAAAACTGTTGGGTAGAATTGTCTATAGATGATTTACAACAACACACAAATAATACATATTCATTTATGATAATGTTCTATTGATATATATATATATATAAATATATATTCTGATTTTTGATCTTTATGGGAAGTAGTAGTAGTAGAGAGTTTTGATTACAACATAAGAGGGTGTTAGGAGCTTCATAAAGCTTTTTGGCATATCTTACATAGGTTGAATAACTATATATAGAGGAGATTTATCAATCAAATCAAATATTTTTTTTTTTTTACCATTTGTTAAGTTTTTTCGTTCAATGTCTCAATGTTTTCTACATAAAAATACATAATTATTTTATATGGTTGGTTTGGTCATTCAAATGCCTTCTAGCCATTTATTTTATATAGAAAAATCTTCATCGTATGATCTGATTTGATCTGGTCTGCTTATTATTTGGAAATTAAATGAAAAATGTTTTCTTCAAGATACATGCTCAATTTGAAACGATTTTTTGCTCACAATACATGATTTTATGCTAGTTTATAAAGCCTTTAAAATGTTTATTTATTGGTACGATTCGATTGTGTACGTTTCTAAGGTTATAACCCAATGTGCTCCCTTTTGGTTTTGTCAATCATTGTGGAGCATTTTGGTGTACATGGTTTATTTTCTTAATAAATTTATAAACTCAATATCCACGTTTTGTTCATTTCATGTTAACGAACAGCTTGGACAGCTTTACACATTTTTTCGTTCTAAATAAAACTCTATGGTTTTTTTCGGTTACAATAAATATACATAAAATAATAAAATTATTATCATAATTACGTTTCTGTGTTAATATTTTTTTTATATAAAAATTTTACTATTTTTCTTTTTTAGCTTAAGCTTGGTATGTGGAGGGTAAATTGTTAATTAGGAATTGTGTGTACTTACGTCTTGACGTGGTCTCTTACGATCAGTTGAACGATCACGTGATGTATCCTATAATTAAAGAAAAAATTAGAAAAAAAAACATTAAAAAATGCTTTTAACAGAAATAATTTTTATGCTTAAATTAGAGAAATATTTGTTCAACGTAACGTAAATAATGAGTCAAATCGGACCATAATTACAATTTATAGACAGTGGCCATACATTTGAAACTTTTACAAAATTCTGATTTTTATGTTTTCGGAGTATGAATGATCATTATGTAATTTTTTTTTGTTTTTGGGAAATCGAATTTTAGCATGCTTCCTATAAACTAGTAGAGTTCGTCAGAAAAGTATAATTTTTTTTTTGTGATCCCAGGTGAAAATCTAATTATATATGAACATATATGATCATATATGCGCTTTGAGCATATATGAGCTTTGAGCATATATGGATATAGCTTAGACCCAACTTTTGAAATCGATGTCTTCCGATCGGGATGAGTACCACCAAGGTTAGTACTATTGGATAGTAGTTTAGACATAATTTTTCAACAAGATCGGTCAAGAACTCTCTGAGTTAGAGGGGGTCAAATTTTGACATTTTGGCCAAACAGGTGGTTTTTCTCATCCATGTAACTTATTACTTATTGTTCTTAGCAAAATTTGTCCTAAATAGTTTAGATAGCTATTTCTTCAATCTTGCGAAAAAAATTTTTTTTGTCAAATCAAAAACTTTTTTGACTTTTTTTTAAATATATATGCATATATGCCCATTTTTTTTTGCTCCAAAGAAAGCTTCCCAGGTGAAAAAGTTCATATATGATCATGTATTGTCATATATGGTTTCATGTATGAGTATACATGGTTTCATGTATGAGGATATATGGTTTCATGTATGGGCATATATGAACATATATGTAATGTATTGAAGCATATATTGGAAAATACATGCAAGGGATAAGTTCATAGATGGATATGTATGACACCATATATGATAATATATTGCATATATTGATTCATATATGCCATATATTTCCATATATGAATTCATATATTATTCCATATATGGGCAATATGTTTTAATTTTTTATCAGATATGACCATATATGTGGACAAAATTGTTTTTATTTTTAATCCCTTCTCTCTGCTGTACGCATTCCCGACAATAATATATAAAAGAGAATAGATTTTAAAGTTTGTATAATTTATAAAGACGATTGAATAGAATGAGTTATGAGATATCTCATCTTAATCTAAAGAATATCAGTCGCATTTTATGTGCTTAATTCTAAACATGACCAGCTTTTCAATATTTTTTTTTTAATTTTTATAAAAAATAAAATGATTTAAAATCGTTCAACGTATTATAAATTCTGAAGCTTTTTGATAGCAATAAAGTTGCAGCGCCAGTGATAGTATTTCCAAACTAGAATCGAAGTCAACTCAAAGAAACTATCAATGTTTGAAGCGATTCAAACTAAGAAATTACGATTTTTTAGAATCCTTATGTCAAGTCAATAAATCCCGCTTTTTGCACCAAAATCGCTTTTGTGAAAAAAAAAACTTTATTAGTTGAAATGCTCCTAATTACTTGGCAACGATATTTTGTGTGTATCAAACAAGCATTTTAGTTAAAGTTTATTTTATAAAACTCATAAGTATTCGTACCAAAGGACTTCTTTTGTCGCTTGGCTTGATTACTATTGTTATCGCCGTCATATTCATTTTCTAAATCATCGATTTTATTTTTTTTGTGGAACAAGTTGGTTTTTCATTATCCATACTCAATTTAATGTTTATTAAATTAATTTCCAAATAGTATTTTCATAAAAAATTTCACTTTAAACTATTTATATTTATTAATGCCTTTTGAATATGAAATGTATGAATTTATCAGTAACATGTACTTAGAAATATAATAGAAACCTTTTCTTTTAATAAAAAGACTATTTTTGATAAAAACTTAAAAATTGCATTTTTTATACGAGCATGTAGGAAAAGTAATAATATATGACCATATATGAACATTCATATATGGCATTATATATGACCATATATGTCCATATTCCCTCAAATTCCGGATCCGAACATATATGGATTCATATATGAACTCATATATGTGGCCATATATGACAATATATGAACATTTTCACCTGGGTTATGTCTTTTCCTTTAAGAGCTTCTTTGTCGCTTAGTGGGATGCGAGTGGGATATCTATCAAAATAAATGTTTTGTAACTCAAGACAAAGGTTTTTCAATTTTTAGCATACCCAGGTAAAAAAGTTCATATATGATCATATATTGTCACATATATGTAATGTATGGAAGCATATATTGGTAAATCATTCAAAGCATAAGTTCATAGATGGATATATATGACACCATATAGATAATATATTGCATATATTGGTTCATATCTCCATATATGAATTCATATATTATTCCATATATGGGCAATATGTTTTAATTTTTTAGCAGATATGACCATATATGAGGACGAAATTGTTTTAATATTTAACCCCTTCTCTCTGCTGTACGAATTCCTGACAAGAATATATAAAAGACAATAGATTTTAAAGTTTGTATAATTTATAAAGACGATAGTAGAGAATGAGTTATGAGATATCTCACCTTAATCTAAAGAAATATCAGTCGCATTTTATGCGCTTAATTCTAAATCGACCGTACCTAACCTGACCAACCATCCCACTTTAGGCGGGATTATCCAGCTTTTCAATATACTTTTTTTAATTTTTATAAAAAAAAAATTTAATTTAAAATTAATTTAAAAACGTAATAAATTTTGAAGCTTTTTGATAGCAATAAAGTTGCAGCACCAGTGATAGGATTTCAAAATTAAAATCGAAGTATTCATTTATTGTGACAAAACTGATTTTTTTTAATAATTCAATGAAACTATAAATTTTTAAAGTTTTTAAAATCCGTATTTCAAGTCAATAAATCCTGCTTTTTGCACCAAAATCCCTTTTGTGAAAAAACTTTGTTAGTTGAAATGCTCATAATTACTATGACCATATTTATCGATATATGTCCATATACCCTCAAATTTCGGATCGGAACATATAAGAACTCATATATGTGGCCATATATGACAATATATAACATTTTTACCTGGGAAACCAATTTGAACTTTGAGGATTAAGAAAACAATTTCTTTTGTTCACCTTTGTTTGAGTGACGACGTTTCAAAGAAATAATTTTACACAAATTTTATTTGTAGTAACGGTTTTTTTTAAGATATGATATTTAACGGATTATTTTTTAAATAAAAAGCTTATTCTTATATTTAAACGTCTATTTTACAGTTTTTCGAGCTTTTTTTAAGCGATTAAAACTTTGTTTTTAGAGCTGTTTTTTTGGTTGCCCTTTTTATACCCAGTAAAAAGTTATTAAGTTTTGACAATGTTGGCTTTACTTAAATGTAAAATTATATTAACAACTTATTTTAACGGACCGCGATATACTGCAAATGTTTGTTGTATTTTTTAAGCTCAAAATACGTCTTTTTTGTGTGTTAAAAAAATATATTTTTTTTACAAAATTGCTACAAAATTTAAATAAAAGAAAATTTGTTGATGCAAAAACCTCAACAAAGTGATGATATCCCACAATCTAATTTTCGTGACGAACGTAATAAACGAAAATAAATAGTATAACAAATTTTTAGAGATGTCACGAATATATAGTAAATTCGGCATGTTTAGACTATTTGGACGAATACCGAATATTAGCACTATTCGACAGAATTATTCGGTCAAATAAAAATAGCTTAAAAAACTGTATTTTTATTTCAAAATTTGAGAAAATTCAGCTTCTCATAAAACATTTTTCTTTAAAATATCAAACACGGGTGTTTATATCGATTTCAGATGGGGTTTTAACCAAAAAAAACTATTATTGATCAAAATACAGTGAATTCTTATATATTTATATGAAAACGAATGGAAGAACTATTATTAGAGTTAGTGTCCGACCGAAAAGTTCGGCCAAAAAATGCATTTGGTCTGTATTCGGTATTTTAAAGCATTATGGACAAATTTGGCGGATGGAAAAATGTTTGTTGGGCTGATTAGATGCTATTTTGAGTGTCAAATTTGAAGAAAAGTCTGTAGTTAACAATGAATTCACTGCCTCAGAAAGTTCGGCTAAATTGAAAATAGTTCGGCGGCCGAACTTTTAACTGTATAGCTAAACTTCGGCTTTTCTCTTAATTTTATACACAAAATCGAATTAAATCGGCTCAACAAACATGTTTCCAATACCAAAATTTGTCATCATTGCCTCTAGATATCAAAAAACCGACAAAATATAGTTTTTTGGCCGAACTGTTCGGTCGGACACTAGTTAGAGTTGCCAAATATTCGAGTTTTTAAAAACCGGGTTTCGGTTTTTTAAATTCAAACCCGGTTCAAATAACAGACTTTTTAAATCGCTTTAATTGCTGATTTTTTGCACAAATTTAAAAAATTACTAAGAATTTAAGACTAAACAGGTCCATTTTCTAAGAGAATTTTAATTTATTTTCTTTTTTAAATAAAAGAAGTCTTACGAAATCTAAAATCACGTATGTAAAGGGTCCGCCATCTAACTTTTTTTTTTCAACTAGTGCTTATTTCGTGAATGGTAACACTTAGCTCATGTCTGATTTGACAGATAATTAGTTTTATCCTTCCGCTAAACGAATATGGTTGTGTATACGCTTGAACAACGCTGGGAAATATTGCGACATTACTTTGAAAATCATGGTAATGTTGGAAGAAGAGAAGCACCGTCAGCTCCGTATGTTCGTTATCTTGTGAAAAAAGTGAAAGAAACTGGCATCCTCATCGATAAACCAAAGCGTAAAAAGCCAAAAACAGTGCGTACACCCGAGAATATTGCTGCTGTGGCAGAAAGTGTGCGTGAAGCGCCATCAATATGAATTTACCGTCGTTCTCAACAATTGAACATTTCGGAGACATCATTGAGACGAATTTTGCATAAAGACCTTGGTATGACGCCATACAAAGTCCAATTGGTTCAGGAGTTGAAGCCAACTGACCATCCAATGCGTTTTCGCTTCGCTAAGTGGGCCTGCGAACGACTTACAGAAGATCTAATGTGCTTAAAAATCATCTAATCATCTAATGTGCTTAAAATTGGACCAATCGTGTAGGCTACTGCACACAGTGCTTTGTCCCGTAGCAAAAATCAAAAATAAAACTGTGTCTCAGATTTTGATGAAAGATACCTTAGTCGACAGATTATAAAGTAATTAAAAAAAAAAGATGTATTTTTTTTTGATTTGACTCATTTTGACGCCACCAGAGGGCGCCAAACTCGGAGAATTTTTGTATGTAAATGTTATTAAAAAAATTGTTGATTTTTATGTTTTACAAAAATAATTGCTTAAAATTCACTTTTTGAGATAACATCTTTATTTTTGCACATTTAAGTTACTGAGAATATTTTCAATAAAAAAAAAATATTTTTTGTGCAAAAAAAATTTAAAATATGAGTTTTGTGTATATTTGAAATACTATATTTTTTTTTGTTCACAGGTTTTTATTACGAAATTTTGATGGAATATTAAAAAAATACATGTAAAAAAAAAATTTTTTTTTAATTTTTCTTAGAAAGCCTATACCTATGTGTACTATTAACATTAAAGATAAGTTGCCCTTTTTAACAAGAACTATTTTATATATTTTTTTAAATTGTACCCTAAACCTGAGTTTTGGAACTATAAATATGGTGGTTTGCAATAATAGCTGTCACATTTTACTTTTGTTATAAAACTATTAGTTTTTTTTTTAATTTAAACAAGAAAATATATTCGATTTAGAAAAAAAAATTTTATAAGTCAATATAAAAATGTTTTATTGTTTATAGGCGTTGCAAGTTAGCTAATTTTTAGTAAAAACCCAAAAAAATTTTAAAGTTTGGTAAAATATTTAAAAAATACATGTATTCCGTATTTTTTTATTTTCTTTTCCTGGTTAGGTTTGACCTTTGTCTGTTAGAAAAAAATTTAAAAAGATGCCCTATCGGACGATAATTATGTTTTTTTGTCGTTTTTTGTAACACCTAAAATCATTATATTTGTACTAAAAATTAAGCAAACAATATCGTATCTGTTATATTTATTTATTACTTTTTTTTTGTTTTATGATATATCTGATACGTTATAAAACAAATTTTGTAATTTTGTACTCAAATATATACAAATAATTTTATAATAATCATATAATTTTTTTGAATTTTTTTTTTTTTTTTGGTTATTTTTTAACTAGAATTGAAGATTTTATTTAATATTTAAAAATTTTGGGTTTTTGGAGGTTATGCATGTAAATTTTGTTTCTAAATTTTGAATAAAGAAAAAGTTGTGATGTTTGGATGAATTTTAAAGGGATTATATCGTTTTTTACGAAAAAGGATATATGACAGCTAAATGAGTCCTTGCTGCGCTTGCAATGAAAAGTTCTTCATACGTAAGGAGCAATATTTCTGACCCAGCAACCAGGTTTTTTAATTTTATGACGAAAATTGTGGCTTTTATTAAAATTTTAAATTCAGGATATATGCGGGATGTAAGAGTCCTTGAACCAATTTTGTCTAATTCTTTTTTATATCTTAGTTTAGTTTTTCTAACGTAAGGAGCCTTATTTCTAACCCAGGAATCAGGTTTTTTAATTTTATGACGAAAATAGTGGCTTTTATTAAAATTTTAAAATTCAGGATATATGTGGGATGTGCGAATCCTTGAACCGATTTTTTTCGATTTTTTTTTTTCATTTCTTATTCTGAACAAAGAAAATTGCAGAATAGCTTTTTAATTTTTTGACGAAAATTGTGGCTTTTATTAAAATTTTTAAATTTAGGATATATTGGAGGTGTGCGAGTCCTTTCACCGATTTCGTCGAATTTTTTTTTTTTTATTTTTATTCTAAACTAAGAAAACAGGTGGATAGCTTTTTTTAATTTTGTGACGAAAATTGTGGCTTTTATTAAAAATTAGAAATTCAGGATATATAGGAGGTGTGCGAGTCCTTGCCCCGATTTTTTCCAATTTTTTTTTTTATTGTTACTTTGACAAAAAAAAAATAGCAGGACAACGTTTTTCAATTTTAAGATCAAAATTGTGGCTTTAACTCTATTTTTTTAAATCAGGATGTATGGGAGGTGTACGAGTCCTTGCACCGATTTCGTCCAAAAATTTAATTTTTTTCACTTTTATGAAAAAAAATAGAATGCCAAATATTCAGAATTTTTTGAATAAAATTGTGGCATTTAGTCAAATTTTTCAGTTCAGGATGTATGGGAGGTGTTCGAGTCCTTGAACCGATTTTGTCCAAAATTTTTTTTTTTTTCTAATTTTGGAATAAGAAAATAGCATGCCAAGTTTTATTTATATACAATAACTCCTTCTATTTTTGCACCCTGCTTATATGGGAACAAAGCACTGTGCTGCATGGCCAGCTGAGGCAGCCATTTGAATGAAATTATTTTCCATTATTAATCGGAAGGATTGTACTTTCAAATAAAAAAAGAAATTTGAGAAAATATTCAGTAATTTTTTTTTTTATAGCATTTTCAAAAAAAAAAGTTATTTGGCGGACCCTTTATAAAAAAATACACCTGACCAACCAAAAAGCTATAAAAGCACCAGTTTTACTCACAGCCAACGCGTTCAAATTGAGGTGAAAATGCATTTTTTTAACATTGGCTTGTCATAGAAAAAAAGGTGTTTTCTGCTCGTAAATGACTATTTTGCACTTAATAAAAACGAGTAATTTAGACCTGTTAACTTATCTCAAATTAACCAAAGTTTAGACTTTAACCATAGTTATGAATGTCAAATGTATATGGAAATATCTGTGGTAAAAGTTAAACTCTGGTTATTTATAGAAAAGTTACTCGCCCTTAATTGTATAAAAGATCGATTCCTGGATGTTCTTTTTTATACGTTTAATAAATTAATTTTTTAAGTGTTCAAGGAGTGATGAAAAATAACTTCTTGTGAATTTAAATATGTATTTAATAATCAATGTTGATTGCTTCAAACCCACTTTTTAGAGGTTTTAAATAAATCTAATAAAATCTAAATTAATTTCATTTTGAACAACTAAATCGAAAATTATATCTCATTCTTATATCTTTAAAATCAGACTAGAAAAGTGTTTCGTTCGATTTTGATACGCTAAATTTTTTATGTAATTTTGTTTGTTTTACATTTTATTTAAGATGTAGGTATGTATATATTTCCATTGAAAAAAAAAAAAAAAAACAATAGTGAATTCAAATATTTAAAAGTTATAAAATGTTAGTAATAAAAATGTTGAGACACGTAAATTATGTTATTTCTAGGGTCAAATACTCTTTGCGTACGCTCTATAATGTTAATTTAATTTAACCTATGAGAATCAAGGTTATGCTCATACATTCTTTAATAATGCCTTCATTTTTATACGGCATTGAAGTATATAGTGGTATATAGTATATAGTGGCTACATTATGAAAAAGCTTTCAGTGTTGTTTTATAGAGTTTTACGTTATCTCTTTTGTTTAAGGAGACTTAATCGTACCGTTCTAGATTCTTATGTTGTTAATTTTCCAACTATGTTAAAGCAAGGACTATACTTTATTTTAATACGATTAATCATAAAGATGACGACCTTGTATATTTGAATTGATTTTTTTCTTTTGGTCAATCTACACGAAATCGTCAAATTCAAAGTCCTAGGTTAACGTCACTCTTAGTACGTTCATTTCATGTGCGGGTAGCTCATATTTTAGTTACTTCCCCACAGAACTCAAGTCCTTAGAATTATCATTCTATACTTTTAAACGCAAAATTTTGATCTATGCTCAAGGTGATGAGTTATAATATTTTTCACATTTGTGTGATTGTAATTATATATCTATTCATTGATTTACAGTGCCTTTATATTATTCTCTTCTTTCTATTAACTTCTAATGTTTTAAATATTTTTATATAACACATTTTTATTTCCCTTTTTTTAATATTATACTAGCGGTTTTCATTCTTGGTGTAATATTTAATTCGTGTTATATTTACTAAGATTTTTTCACAACAAAGCGTGTGTGTTTTTTTTATAATGTATGGTAAATTTATAAATCAGCTGATTTTTTTTGATCGCCACATACAGTTGTGTTCATAATAATAAGAGTGTCCTTAATAAAAAAACAAAGTTTAAATTTTTAAACAAAAAGCTCAATTTTATTCAGCTATTTGCTACCACGAATCTCGCACTGTGTTCCACAACTCTTCAGCATTTGACGGTCTCTTCTCTGCCACACTTTTCTTAACGTCTCCCCATAGATGTTCTATAGGGTTGAGGTCAGGAGACTGAGCAGGCCACGACATGACCTCAACCCCATTGAACCAGGAATCAGTCCTTTGCCAATTTACTGGTGTGTTTCGCGTCATTGTCTTGTTGGTATACCCATTTCAGTGGCATATTCCACTCTGCATCACTTCGTCCATTATTATAACATACACGTTTTTATCCATAATGGCTCTTATTAGATGAATTGGACCAACTCCGTTGAACGAGAAGCATCCCCATATCATGACTCTTGCACCACCATGTTTAACGGTTTTTATTGTATACTGTGCTTCATATTCTGTGTTAGGTGGAAGTCGGACATACTGTCTAGAATCAGTTCCACCAAATAAAACGATTTTGCTTTCGTCTGTGCACAAAATGTTTCTTCATTTTTCTTTCGGCCAGTTGACGTGTTCTTTGGCGAACTTTAAGCGTGAAACTGCCTGCTTCTTGGTCAGTAATGGCACCTTTCGTGGGTTTCTTGCGAATAAATTGCTCTCCAATAAGCGCCTACGGAGAGTAACACTACTTATAGCGAGATTAAGATCCTTTTGAATATTTTTGACGACGCCGACGGGTCACATTTGCTATATCGTACTATGCAGCGGTCATCTACACTAGATGTTTTACGTTTTCTTCCACGCGTTTCGGGCTTTTTTTAAATGCTTAGGCATTTGCGATCATTTGATCTGAGCATCCCAAGAGTTCTTTGATTCCTCTATATGTTTTTCCTTGTTTTCGAAGGTTTTGAATTAATTTCCGCTTTTCTTCAGAACAGTGCTTTCCTCGACCCACTATGAGCAGTACCATACAAAACTTATATTTAAAAATTAAAGAAACCAGACTCATATCACCTTTCACTTTATATTTAGAATTTTAAACTAATCCACTTTTTTATTCATAAATCAATCACACTCCTATTTTTTTGATCAATTAAACTCAAGGAAAAATATTAAAATGAATGAATAACATTAAACACATAATAGTTATCATGAGTTCCTCTTTTGTGTTTAACTTCTTGAACCCCGTTGGAAGTACCGTTAGGAGATCGAGTCATTTGCAATTTGTTACACTAACAAATTGTGCACGTGAAAATATTGGGTATCAGCACTCCTATTATTTTGAACACAGCTGTATGTATTAAAAATTATTTTAATTTTAGAAAAATGTCAAAAAATTTACAGAAAAAGAAAAAATTTATTACTGCAAAATGCTTTCGTTTAAAACTAGGTTTTCCAATATTTTTTATTAATTTTAAGTTTTTCCAATAGTTAACACAAAATACATTTTTTTGACGGCAGAAGTCAGCTGTTTTTGCTGATAAATTTACCACGCGTGTTTACGACAGTTTTTTGTGGGGTATTTCGCCACAGCGTGGTAAATTTTAGTGCAATACATTTTGTTGTTGGTTCTGGTAAATTCTGATAAATTTATCAAACGTACACCATTAACCAGATCTGCAAGGGTTGTTTACTACCAAGAATGAATACCAATATTGTTATTTAAATTGTTGCTTTATATAATACAGTAGTCTTGTGTAGTAGTTATTTCTTAGTCATATGTGGCCCCCTTTGGGCTCGGTTATTTAATTGAAGAATAATAAATAAAAATAGCATATAGTTTTGGCCTTTAGAGTATGTTCACAACAAAAGCTAAAACTAAAACCACATTTACACTAGACATCAAAAAACACGCGTTTCGCCAAACCACGTATTTAAGTTCTTTATGCTATTCCGACGATTTTTATATTCTTTTCCACTCGTTTTGGCAAAACTAATGATTTGCAATGTAGTCCGAAATAATTTTCCCATACGGTTTGTTTGAAACGCTAAATTTCGCCATTAGCCCAACGAGTTTTTTTAATTTCATGTTGAATGAAAATATTACCGCCTTTAGCTTTAGCTCTTATTGTGAACAATTTCTAAATCAGCTGCAAACACTAAAATTTGCTCACGATTCACAAAAAAAAAGTCCAATATTCCCCACCCGCCTGGTAGGAAAAAAATCTTTGTAGGCTAAATCTTTTATGGTATTCACAGTTATTATCAGAGAATACAAAACAATATAAACTCGAAGTATTTAAAGCAAAAATACAATGTAAAAAACTTGGAAAAACCATTTTTTTTTTTTAAAAAAAAAAAAGTTCTGAATACGCACGCTGTTCGCGACATCTATACATATTTGTTGCATAATACTCTATAAAAAATTATCATTATTACAGTGGCAGGAAAAAAAAACAATGAAATATTTATGGATCTGAATCGGAAATGATTTTAAAAACAAAAATGAAAGCCAAAATTTTAGAATATGTGTAAAATGTTGGCAGTTATTTTATAATTTCTAATCTTTACGATCGTCTGGGAACTTTTTTGTAAATTTTCTTCTTTTTTGGCATTATAATCGCATTAAGAAAAATCTTAAATGTATAATACAAATAAAAATACAGTGAACTCTCAAAAACGTGAACTAATTTTTGCAAGGGGTGTTCGCTTTTCTGATTTACTTCACGTTTGTGATTGGATTTTTTTTAAATATTTTTCTACAGTATTGATCCACTTAGAATAAATGCTATTCCAAGTACTTCAGAACCAATCATTATGTTGAGTATTTAACAAAAAAAAAAATAAAATATGAAAAGCTTTTGAATATTTTTCTACTGAAAAATTCTTAAATTCAAACATACATTTTTAGACAAAATTTTTAAATACATTATTCAGACACTTGCCTAGATAGAAAAATATTACCATTTTAAGGGCCGTTATTACAACTTGCCTTTAAAGTAAATGTTAGTAAAAAGTAACTTTAACTAAAATGAGAAATAAAGTGAGCTATAATGTTTTTCGTTATTACAACTTCCCAATAAAATAAAATTAATATTTTTGATAATGTGGCAGCACCAAACTAAAAACCGATTATTGGTTTATGAATTGGTTTATAAAAATACGTAGTGGCAACGTACTTTTATTTATTTGTTTACAAACAAACAATAATTTGTGAAATTCGGTTGTGAAATTCGGTATTTTCTTCTTTTTCTTTATAGAGCGAAAAATGTGGTAACTTTAAACACATAAACCTTACGTTTAAAGTTAAAGGCAACAATGTCTTCCCTTTAGCTTATGGGTCACTTTTAGCTTAAAGTATACTTATAATAACGAAAAACTTATAATCTGTCAGATAACATCCGAACTTTAGCTATTGGCAAGTTGTAATAATGGCCCTAAGAAATGTTTCCTATTAGAAAACTTTCTGATTTTGGGACTTTTTTTATAGACCAAATTCAGAATCTAAGAGAATTTTTGAATACCCAAATTATTTATTTTAATACGTTTTTGATATTAAACAGTTCTTAATTTCTAATACATTTACTATAAAAATAACTGCTAATTCTATTTAAATTTTATTCTATACGTTTTAAAACCATTTTGATATAAAAAATTCTTAAATTTGGAGATACAGGAAAAGAGTTAAATAGTTTTTCTATTCATGTTAGAAAAGGAGTTTACTATAAGAACGTGGCGAAATTATTATTCGGGGATTCCCCAAATTACTAACATATTGAAGAAAAAGAAACATTTCTTATAAAAAAAATATGTGCTATTGAACTTTGTTCACATTTTGGAATAGTCAATGTAAAAAAAGTGTTCATGTTTCTGGGACGTTCATGTGACTGCATGTTCACGTTTCTGCGAGTTATTTAATTTAATAAAAAAAAAATTAATTTTGCATATTTTCACACATTTGTATGGAAGTGTTAGAGTTTTTTCGAGTAGTAGTTGGTTGACCAATCACACCATCTTTGTCAGATTGCCAAGAAATTTTAAACATGACCCTATGGGGAATGGGACCGGTTCTGCGTGTACCACAGGATCGGTCCCTTCGTGCCAGAGACCGGTCCTCTGCTAAACCCTATCATATGTAAACAACTGGCAACTTTAACATTGGCTTGGCATAGGAGGGGGAAATTTGTCCTGCTTTAAACCACATGGTGGCTTGCCACAGGACTAACCAAAGATAGGCATACCACAAGACTGTCGCAAAAGTGCCATGTCGTATAAAATAAACGAAAACTAAACAGCTTCCAATGGGTAAAATTCTGGCCAACTTTCTTTTTCTTGTTAATGAGCATTCTGGTTAAGTGGTATGTCCTCCCTTTACCAGTCACATGATTAATAATTTGAGAACAATTGACACTGCTTAACCCACTTTAGTATTAAATTATACCAGTCCTGTGATAAGTACTTCTTTAACCAGTCACTTTAGGACAATTTTTTTGTGATTTGATCGAGTTTTTTTAAAGTAGCAGTTGGCCCAGTACACAATGTTCATGTGATCGAGGAGAGATATGCGAAAATCATACATACATATATTCTTATACTTATCTTTAATATTTAACTTTATACATGACTTCAAACGAACAAGAAGTGCACTAAAAGTACTCGGGGTACTTGACGAGTAGTTCGAACTCGCGAACTACTCAAGTTATCGAGTTTTATGGTGTACTCAAGCTACTCGGGTTTGATCGTAGGCACTGAAAATTAGTGGCGCCATGTCCCCCTGGTTACAAAAATCGGTGTGTGGGTACTTAAATGATAGGAAGTTTTGGAATCTAAAAGTACTTTATTTTCCTTTTTTTATTTAAGCTTTTTTCATTTTAGTACCACCACTTGTATGGTAATACGCGTTTCCGATTTTTTTTACCCAGGGGTCTAATAGACCTCGGCGTCACTAGCTTTTAATTTCTTTAGCACTTACCCTGTTATAACTACGTTTATGTGTAGAATCATGACGACTGCTGCTGGTACTATTATTAAAACGATCCCGATTACGTGAATCATAGTGACTGCTGCCACTTGCACCATGACTGCTAGAATTATAGCGTCCCGAGCCACCACCGCTGCTGCCATAACGATCAGAACGTCCCGAATTTTGCATACGACCTCCACTGTTGTAATTAGACGAGCGATAAGATGACCCACGATGTGACGAGCTTCCACCGCCACGATTGCCATAACCTCTACTATAACCTCGAACCATTATCAGAACTAGGAGTTAAAAAAAATAAAACAATAATTACAAAACAAATATAGTATTCGACAAAATTACACTTTATGGGGCGTTCCTAAAAAAAAAAAAATTACCCCCTCTGGAATTGAAAAAGAAAATTTTCTATCTTCGGTTTTTGGTGTGGGTACTCAAGTAAAAGGAAATTTCCTCAGGATTACAAAAATTACATTATTGTTATGATCTATGATACGTAACGCGGCAAAAGTGCACTTTAGCAAAAAAAAAACACGAAATTGAAAATTAGTGGCACCGGGTCCCCCCTGAGTCCAAAAACGGAAACGCGTATTAACATACAGTACCAATAAACGTGGCCCGAATTACAGCCATTTTAGTAAATTAAAAAAAAAAAAAAAGTTATGTCAAAACCCCGGCTTTGCTGAAGAAACTTTCCTGTTTAACAAGCTTTCCTTTTAACAAGCTTTTTCCGAACTTAGGGTATTTTTTATATGTGATAGACAGTGTAGCGACTTCGCTTAGGAAATTTTTTGTGTGTAATAAGCTTTCCGCGTAGCTGACCTTCGGCTTTAGCAGCTTCGCTGAGTAAAGTTTTTCTTTGTAACAAGCTTTCCGAGTAGCCGGCTTCTGACCGCACTTAGGGGTTTTGTGATAGTCTGTTTAGCTGTTTGCTGAGTAAATTTTTTGTGTAGCCGGTCTTCGGAAGGGCCTATGGGATTTCTTCTATGTGATAAGCAGTTTAGTGGTATCGCTGAGTAAAGTTTTTCTGTGTATGTGTGTGTGGAAAAATGTAAAAAATCGGTGCGATTTTTAAATTTTCAATTTTTTTTATAATCATTAATTTTTTTTATAATCTAAATCTACTTTATTTTACTTTTACGCATTTTTCGGCCCACCCTAAAGTATCCAAATTTATTTAAATTGCTTTAGTTCTTTATTTTATACTATTTTTGAAATTTCCCTTTATTTGAACACAATTTTTACATATAAAAAAGTTTGACATTTTTCGAGACTAAATTTTACTAAAATGGCTTTAATTCGGGACACGTTTTAGGCGATATAAAGTCATTTTTGAAACCAAAAAAGGTAATGAGTTATTTTCCAACAAAAGGTTATGAGTTACATAATGCATTACTTGGTAATGGAGTTAAAAATAATTGTGAACTCAGGGATTAGCTTGCAATGATACATCATTACCTTTTACATTATTTCAAAACATATTTCAAAACATCATCAATTGTATAATGCATGACGTAAAGTAATATTTATTATATTTTGAAAATTTATATTTCGACAATTACTTTGTGATTTTTTGTAAGCATGAGGGTAAGGTATATATATTTGAACATCACCAACGGAAACTCTAAGCACAAAAAATAGTTTACATTTTAGCAACATATCGCACCTGTACCTCTAAACAGAGTCAACTCAAAATTTTTAAATTTTCACTTTTTGCAAGAAAACGATGCACAGTGATCATATCTACCAACTGTAAAAATCTTACACCTTTTTTTCTACTCTTTCTCAAAAAAAAATTCAGTTGTATCCCTATTTGTGTTAAGAGTAGCTTCTTTAAAATCAACTAAAGAGACATATTTTGAGTTGTCTCCAAATGTAAACCCAATTCATATCAGTGTTTTTTCAACTAAGAGAAATATTTTAAGTTCTGCCTGTGTTTATGTCATAAGTCATGGTTCACACACGGCAATTATAATTGCCCAATTCTTTTTCAATTCTCCTTTGAACTTGCTCTTGTGTTCACATAGGAAAAGTTTGTTTCAGCAATTTTCGTATATCAACCTGCAGTATTGAAAATTGCGAATGACAAAACAAAACGGAATTGGAGTACGGGCAATTCTGTACCCCATATCACTCTTTCCCTCCCTCTTCAATAACTCAAGAATTGCGCAATTATAATTGCCGTGTGTGAACCTAGTCTAACGGATTATTTTAATGATGTTCTATTTTGTTTTGTCCCTCTTTCGCTGTTATGGGTAAGTTTATTGTACTGTTTTATTTCGTTTTGCTTCTCTATTGATGAAATTGTTTAAATAGCATTTTCGGTTAAACTGGCACAACTCAAAATGACAACACTAAATAAATTTAAAAATTTCAGATAAAGAGGACCAACTCAAAAAACTTGTTATTTTTTGATAATCACTGAAAAAATCGCAAAAACAACTACCGTTCTGTACTCCTTATACGTATTTCTTTACAATGGCATAATTGTTTTTATTTTATTTTAGTAAATAATAACAAAAACAGTTTTTTGCCTCTACTGAAAATTTGTAAATTTTGAGTTGACCCCCTTTAGAGGTACAGGTGCGATATTTGTATATGTGATGATAGCTCAGTTCTCACCTAACAATCAAAAGACGCCAAGTTCGAAACCTAGCGAGATCACGTTATTTATTTAATTACAAAAAATGTTTGTAATTATTGTTTTTAAATATTTTTTTTATGAAAATCTATTAACAGATCCATTACTTTTTCGAATCCGGGTAACCATATAACTAACCAGTTACTTAACCCCCATAATAGGTAATGAGTCCACACCTTACTTTTAGGCTCATCGCCTGCAAAATTCATCAGTGAAGTAAGGTGTATTGTAATGGGTGAAGCCCTATGGCGATATATAACTTTTCCCATTATTTAGTAATGTGTGGTTTTGATGGGTAGCACCCTCTAGAGCTATTTTAAATAGGTATATTTTTAGTAAAAAATTGTTTATTTTTTTTTTATTTTTGTAAAATTCACTATTAAAGTAATGCATTTTACGTGGAAAATATAGACTTTTTAGTTGTTATCGCATTACCGCGTGGTGGTCATAGTACAAAATGTATTGACTTTGTGGTTTAATTCTCCAGTGCGTCTCAAGTCCGATATCCCTTAGGAAAGTTTTTCAGCGTGACAGGCCTTCAGCTGGGCTTATGTGTTTTTTCCTGTGTTAGGCATTTTAGTGGCTTCGCTAAAGTTTTTCCGTTTTGCGATTTTTTCAAAAAAAAAAAATGTATTTTGTTGTATTCTCGACGTATTTGTATTTTCGGTTGTAAAGGGCGCTATGTATCATTGATCATATATATAACATTTTTGAAATTCTGAGGAAATTTCCGTTCATTAGAGTACCCACACTTATACAGTGCCGGACAAAAGTATTCACACAGCAGCAAACTTTATTTTAAATCTTTTATATTTTTAAAATGAAAGCTATTAGCCGTATAAGGTATTCAACAAAATTGTTTATTAACTTATTGATAATTTAAATACAACAAAAAAAAATAACACTCAGCATGTTGTATTTAAAAAAAATTAAAAATTAATAAAAAAGATGTTACGAAGAAATTGGTCCATTCTATGACAAGAAGATTAAAAGAAGTCATAGCTCAGAAAGGCTACTCCACAGAGTATTAAATCATGTTAAATTTTATTTTTTGTACAAACATTTGAAGCTGTGTGAATACTTTTGTCCGCCTTAAATAATACTTTGAATTACATATTTAGTTTTTTCTTATAATATAACATACTAAGAATAAGTTTTTTATTGTATTTTAATAATTTATAAGTTAATAAACAATTTTGTTGAAAACCATATCTGGCTAGTGGGTTTAATTTTAAAAATATAAAAGATTAAAAATAAAGTTTGCTGCTGTGTGAATACTTTTGTCCGCCACTGTATGTTACTACGAGTACCGGTTTTTGGGCCCTGGGGGCCCGGCCTCCCTAACCGAAGATAGAAACAAATTTTCTTTTTTTAATTCTAGAGGGAAAAGCATTTTTAAGAACTCCCCACAGTGCAATTTAGCCTATTTTGTTGTTTTTGTATGGATCGTAAGTACATTAAAATAATGAAGTTTTTATGTCTGCAGGCAGTAATTGATTGCCGGCAAGTGATGCCGCCATTAAACAAAAATAGGTTGCAACCAGAAAAGTCTCAGACAAAAAAATCGATACTTATTTCCACAAGCTACCTTATTTCACATCAAGATTTTTACATTAATTTGTCAAGTATATACTCACATTTATTTAGTGATTTTTTATGTAATTATTATAAAATACCACTTGAATTATGTAGTTTGATTGCTTTTTGTTCAGTTAAATTAGATAAATTATTCTTTTTCTTCACCAACTAAAATAGTCTTGTCTAAATTTTTAAAGAATAAAATGGCGACAAAAATTGATTACACGAGTGGATGAAAAAACAGAGTTGTTACAAAAATCGAAAGCATGACTGACAGGCTTGCCACACTAGCACATTGTGTACTAGATTTAATAGGTTGTTTATACGTCATTCACATAACAATTTAATCTCATAAACATGGGAATAACTGAATAATCAAACCACATCAAGCACTAAAAAGGTGATTAAACCATTTTTAATCTTTTTGATTAACAATTAATCTACATTTTTATCTTACTACAATTTCAAAACGACTCCGTATTATACCACAAATTGTGCGTAACTCTGTGATTTTATATAAGATCGGTTGGCAACGCTAGCAAAACATATATACAAAGAAAGGTAAAAATTAATGTTAACAGTTTATTAACGTTAAACAAATGTTGGCGCTGTCGACAAACATTTTGGCTAACGCAGTTGTTTTCCTTGTTCCTCTTATGTCGGATCACTATCGGCTCCACCTTGGTATTCTAAACTGACAAAATTAATCTTTTAATTAATCAAGTTAATAAAAAATGCATATGTAAAGGGAAGATAAATAAGGTCGATTAACGTCGATCAAGTATATTAATTTCTCAGTCTGAACTCCCTACTAGACAGCGTAATTATTTTATATATTATTCTTCAATTAAATAACCGAGCCCAAAAGGGCCATATATGGCTAAGAAATAACTACTACACAAGACTACTAAAAATAACTAAAATATTAAAAAAAGAGAAAATTGATTATAATATTGAATTTACATACTCGAAATCTAGTTTAAACCTTATTTGGTAAAAATCTGATTTGAAAAGTAATTTCAACCAGAACAGAACACATATAAATTCATTATCAAATTGTCGGACAATATGGCTTGAAATTACGTTTAACATTAGGTTGTAGCGATACAACACCATAGACAACACCATAGCACAGACTAAACAGACCCGACACAGGTGCCAGATGCCAAAATTGTTTATAAAAACAGTATTTTTTTTATTTAAATTTATTTTCACCGGGATAAACATTAATTGCATTTATAGTAATTAAATGTGCTAAAGTCCCAAAACTTATTTAACAAATTGTGAAAAACAATCTGATGTAGGCGTGTCCCTATCCGGATTTCATTCCTGCCCAAGGAAATCTTCATGGGACTTTGTTATTAGAATTTCTAGAGATATTTGTTATGTTAAATCACAAACTTAATGAGAATTTCTTGTCCTCGTCTAGGAGCGAGATTCAAAATTTAAAATATCAAAGAAAAAACAAAAACAACAACAAAATATTGTCACAATTGGCTTTGTCATCTTCCAAATACTACTCTGTTTTTTTGACAGACCTAGCAATGTAGTGACGTTTATTCAAGTAAATCAACAATGGAAAATCATATGTTTTCTATTAGTGTCAGTTACATTTAAATTTGCACAAGCACCTGCATATTTGTTATTTAAATTTATTTTCATCGGGATAAACATTAATTGCATTTATAGTAATTAAATGTAATTTTTAAATACATTTTTTTTGAATATCGTGTGAGAACGGGTAAGAACGTTGAATTTCCCCTATGGGAAATGAAGGGTCGATTGATCCTGGTTTATTCTTGATATATCATGCAACTCGAAAAAAATAACATAACACTAAAGCGGACCAAAATAACTAGGGCCGTAACAGTAGAAATTGTGAAGTTACTCTGAACTGGTGCAAAAATACTTAGGTGTGTGTAAAAAAATGGCAATCGGTGCAGAAACAACCAATCCATTGACTGTTACACATCGGACCTAACACTGAAATGATTCAAAAAGAACTGTAGAAATTATCACATATCATAATTGCATGTGCAATTGGCGGCAAGTTTAAACAAGATGTTTGGTTTTTATATTACCTTAGTCAGTTTTGTTTGTAAATTTTTTGTCAAAACTGAAAACGAACGTATTATTGACGAATTAATAACTAAGGTAGGTAATATTAATAACACGCAGAAAAAATCTGGGAGAATATTATCGTAATTATACGATAGCATAAGTTTCAAGTTAGTTTTACAAATTTCTTGTAAAATATATGAATTTTTTTACTAGTCTTGTATATATTTTTTACAAAAATTTATAAAACTGACTTGAAACTTATGTAGTTTTGTAATTATTAAGCACTTCGATAATATTCACCCAGTTTTTTTCTGCGTACAGTTACAAATTTAGTTACAAATAACTGAGACATTTTTTTGGTGTATAAATGGTGTGGTTAAAGTTAAACTGGTTGTTTTTAGAAAAGTTACTTGCCTTAGTAATTATAAAATCAAATGCAAATAGCTCCGCTCGAATATAAGTAATTGATTTGATTTGAAGTAAATATTTTTGGGTAATTGAAAAGCACTATAAATAGAACCAAAAGAACTATAAATAGAATCAGTCACAAGTCAAAGCAAAAAGAACGATGGAACGAACTAGTTCATTGACGCGAATTGAACGATAATGACCGATTCACCAAAGTAAGTAAGAGATTTAGGAATTCAGATTACATACCCAGCAAACAATCCGGTCCGTTTATGTGCCGTTTTCGGTACAGCATATACGGATCCGAAGTCCGTTTCCGTACCGTTTTCCGGATCAGTATACGGACCGGAAAACGGAATAAAAGGAACATCGAATACGGATTCGAAACAGTATAAAGCACGCTACAACGGACCGTTTTCGTACCGTCTTGCTGTATATAAAACGGAGTGTACGGATTGAGTGTACGTTTAAAAACGTACCGTAAACTGTCCGTCATTTATTTAAAAAACGGAGTGGACTCCGTTTTTAATATACCGTATACGGTCCGAATATGGTCCGTATTCGTACCGTTTTTAAATGGTCAATTTTTATTTATCTTATATAAATGGTTTCTCCTTTTTTTAATTTTAAACAAAAGTTTGGTTTTATTTTTAAATTTTTTCATTTATAAAGATATGAATTACATTATTAAAAACAATATGAAACCACATAAAAATTCAATAAAATCAATAAAAGGATGTGGTTTTAACATTTTGATTTTTTTTTTCATGTTATCTCTGGTGTTGTTTAACATCTTCATCATTAAAATTTTCATGAGATCTCCGTCTCTTTATTTAATTGCAAGAACATCTGAAATACAAGTATATGTTAAAAAAGTGGTACATTTAAAAATAACCAAAAAAAATTACCACTAAAAATCTTAAATACGTATTCAGCCATTTTTTATTTTATGCAGCCGTTCTCGAGTTATGGAGTGACAATCAAAATGTAAACTTCTTCTTATATATATAGATGAAAATGACTAATGTTCAGAAAAATCACCACATCTGGACCAAACAAAAATATTTTTAAAGAATTTTTTTTTAAAACCATCCTAATTGCATGTTCTACAAAACGTATTCAGCCATTTTTTATTTTCTGCAGCCGTTCTCGAGTTATGGAGTGACAATCAAAATGAGCACTTCTTTTTATATATGTATATAGATTTTATTAATATTTAATTTTATTAATAAATAAAACTGTTTGATTTTTTTAAACAAAACACACTCCGGTAATACCGGAAGAAAAAAGATAACTATTGTATACTTAGAACTATTTGTATGATGTAAATTATGTAAATTAAAAAGAGATCGCATCTTGCTGTCATGAAATGAATTCGGTGTTACCGAGGTAGAGAAAAATAATAGTGTGTGCTTGCACTACGTTAACAGGGGAGTCACCAAAATGAATGATTAATCCCAACCCTAAAAAGTACCAAGTTGGCATCACTGACATTTAACACTACATTTTACAGTTAAGGGACCACTGATTTCAACAAAAAGTTTTAGAGTTGCCCATTTCGTTAAAAAAAATCCACTCTATTGTCGATATTTTCTTCTCATTTTACGCTTTATATGACATTCTTCATGTTCCCATTGCAAAATCAACATAAAAAGAAATAAGAAGTATTGTAGACAGACGGATTAGTAAAAATAGTGGAAAAGTGATTGAAAAATTTATTCTGTGTAAAATAATCGTGTAAATTATTTGTAATTTCAACAAAATAAACAAAAACATACATTGTTTTATTAAAACTTGTTGAAAAGCATATAAACATACTAAGTTTCGATACATTTAAATAAATTTGCTAATAAAAACATAATTTTTTACACGGACAAAGAACACAAAAAAAAAACGAAAACAGGCCGTAAAATATCAGTTAAAAAAAGAAATCATCTAAAAAGGTCGTAGAGTAGTGTAAAATAAAAGTGATTTCAGCAAAAAGAAAAAAAAAAAAAAAATTGGAAGATAATTAAAAATATAGTGGGAGTATCGAATGTTACTTGCCACAAAATAAGTTTTTAAACGGAATTTAAATAAATTTAATTGTTAATTGATATTACGGTAGTGCGTAGTTATTTCAAAGTTTTCATTTATGTGAGAGTGAAGTGCAAGAGGTGCTCTGCTGCTATTTATTCGTTCATTGGTTGGCTACTGACTGATCCATTAAAAGAAGATAAAAGAAACGAAAGAAAAAGTCTGGTTTTTTTGTTTTCTTATTAAGTACATACGCACTTAAGGATATTCTTTAAAATTTCAACAGTTTTTCCCTGTATAAATAATAAGTGTTGTAACCAGTGTGGGTTTTTGCTCGTTTGATTAGTTAAACAATATTTAACTAAAAAAGCCAAGAGTGGGTTCTGGTTGTTGCTTGTGGTGTTGTTATCTTTGTTGCTGCTGCTGCGTTTGTTGCTGCTACTGAACCTAAAGTCTGAATTTGAAGGTTTTCAAATATGGCCAATACATTGGAGGAACAACAAAGTCTACGCGAATGCGAAAATTATATACAATCTCATGGTATACAACGTGTCCTTAAGGATTGTATTGTTCAGCTGTGTGTTAGTCGTCCCGAAAATCCCATACAGTTTTTGAGACAATATTTTCAGAAATTAGAAAAGGTAAGTTTTCATAATTTTTAATTTCTTTTTGTGTTTTTGTAATTGAGTAGTTAGTACCAGAGAACGAAGCCGCTCGGCTCACAGTCGCGGCTAAGCCGACGCCGCCTACTCTTTTTTTTAGGCACTCAAGCCGCCGCCGAGTTGTGCGGCTAATTTCGGCTAAGAATGCCAGCCGACTAAATCAGCTAATATCGAACTTACATTGCAAAAATTTTCAGTAGATTTAAATTTGAAATTCAATTCGAAATCAGAATCTTTTACATTAGCAAATATCTCAGCTGATTGGATTTCGATTGTACAACAAAAATTTTTTTGTAGACCAACTTTCAATCTGTTTTGCGTTACTAGAAAAAGTAAATACTACAACTTTGAAAATGCCACAAAGAAATATATGAAACTATTTTTTATATTATACAAAAAAAACAAATTAGTTGAATTACAAAAAAGTGTATTTAGCTTAGAAAAGTCATGGACTTTAGTCGACTTTTAGTCGCCGCCGGGATTCTTTTAGTTCAGCAGCCGCCGCCGATTTTTGTCTTGTTTAGCCGCCGCTAGGCTATATTTAATAGCGGATTCGTTCTCTGGTTAGTACCTTTCTTTAATTGAATAAATTCATTTAGCAAAGTAATGAAGCGACAAACATTCTAATTGGAACCGTGTTTTGGAAAGTGTTTTGAAATGTATATTTCAAACAAAAATAGGTTAAAGTTTACTTTATCGGGCACACCTCAAAAAAAAAAAAAAAAATTGGACCCTATCTGGAATAAAAAAAGAATTTTTTTTTATTATGTGACGTTAAGGGCGCTAAGGCCCCTGGAGCCCCCCAGGGGGGAAAAACCTAAATTCCCCCCCCCCCCCCCCCACCAAAAAAAATATATAATTCTATCTGGAATAAAAAAAGAAAGTTTTTTTGTTATGTGACGTTAAGGGCGGGGAGGCCCCTGGAGCCCCCCAGGGTGCCAAACATGGCACAGAGTTGTCGCTTGATAATATGAGACCAATTAGTATTTTACCTTCGCTTTCAAAAGTGGTTGAATATGCAATTAAGAATCAAGTCATGAGGTTTATAGACGATCGTAAATTATTACACGATTGCCAATACGGTTTTCGACAGGGTCGCAATACGAATTTGCTTTTGATGGGTTTTAACGGAAACGGTAAGAAAGTGTTTAAATGAAAGAGAAGTTAGTGTTTTGGTTTCAATAGATATATCAAAGGCATTTGACCAGTTAAAACACTCTTTGCTGGTTAAAAAAACTTAATGTAAACTTTAATTCAATTAGAAATTGAATTAGCAATTTTCAATTTAATAATCGCATGGGTTCTACATTCCGAAAATGAAGTGAAAGTGAAACTTCCGCTCAATTTGTGTTCCCAATTCCACATAAGTGATTTGAAAAGAAAAAATTCATTTTCATTTTGTTTCTAGCGGAATTAAAGTGATTTGATGTGTTCTATAAACAATTTCACTACAAAAAAAGTAATTGTAAAACGGTATTAGTTAACTGAGTGAAAAACCAAACTTTTTAGAAATAAAATTATTTTGAATATTAAACGTAAAAAAAAATCAAACAATGTAAGTAAATGTGATATGTTGTTAATATACGTTTATTTAACTGAAAAAGTGTTGTATTTTTTACGGGAAAACACATGAATCCGGAACAAGAGGCCCCATTTTTAACATTCATTGAAAAAAAATCTGGTTTGGCCAAAGGTTTTTAGAGGGGCGACAAAACAGTTGAAGACCAGTTGTGGAAGGACTTAGCAAGTACATTAAGCAGCTTAGGACCTCCAGAAAACGATGCAACTGGTTGGAAAAAGGCTTGGGCTGATTGGAAGGCTACCATTCGTAAAAAATTGGCCGTAAACAGAGCAGAGGTAACGGCAACAGGTGGAGGACCCAGCAATATCCAACACATATCATCCAAAGAAAATTCAGTTGCCAAACTTTCTGACCTTTATACAGCAGTCGAAGGTGTTCCAGCTGCTAAATCATTCGGGACAACTAGCAAAGGGTAAACAACCACAAATTCATCTATTGAATTGTCAAACTTAGATGGCACCAGTTGCGACAATGTAGTAAACGTGATTTTACAAAAATTAAATAAAAATGACGAAGGTACTGAAAATATAGAAAATGAGGAACCGCAACCGATGATTTCCCTTTTTGATTTCTCAATTTCTTCGCGACTTCTTTCAAATCTAATCATTTTGGGCATATGACAGTTTTCAAAACATTATACATATTTGTTAAAATTTTTGACGCTGTACTTCTTTCCACTGCTAGATTGAAGTCTTTTGTGATCATTTGTTGGTAAATGCCTTGTCCGAAATAGCGTAGTGATGTGTCCTATTGCAAAATAGTTGGAATGCTTGTCTTTTTAGCCATTGGTGATACTTCTTCTAAAACCATCATAAATGCATACTTATTTAATCTAAAATATGCAATAAAACTATTATTTTTTTATTAATTTTAAGCACTTGCGACTCAGTTTTATTTATTTTCTTACAATTTTTCTGGTAGTTCCAAAGGATTTGAACAGTCACGAAGCCTTTTTCTATTTAGATTTTCCGTTCTTTGTTTTTCTTTTTTAATTAAATACTAGGAAATCACAATTGCGAAACTCATTTTATATTATTTTAAAAATAAGTATTTTTTTGTTTAATTTTTATTTTTGTTAAAAAATGCACTCTTCTTTATTGTAATTTCATTCACTTAAAGTGATAACTTGGTTTTTTTTCCCGCATTTTTTTATGTTGTTGCTAAGAACAAAATTAAAATTAAATCGACGTGAAAAAAACGATTCACTCGTTTTTCAGAACACAGCGGAATTGAAAATGTGGAATTAAAAACGATTCCACTTTCACTTCGTAGTGGAATATAGAACCCAGGCCAATAACTCATTTGATTAAAAAGTGATCAATACCGTATACCTTCCCAAAAACCATACCATAACCAAATGCTTTTTTATAGACGTGTGCCAAATGTTTTTAACAGCTTGAATTTATTTAATAACATTGAATTTAAACCGGAATGAAATTCTCATTTAGTTAGCAGATTTATTTATACTTATGTGAACAAATCACACAGAAATTAGTTTTTTCATTCTATTGAAGCGTAGGGGTTATGGCAAAATTTTTGTTGGGATTTTTTTCTTTTCAGAAATTATTTTTTTTTGTTTAAAATAAATTTTAATTTATTTTTTACAGTTTCTTTCTGTTTAAAAAAATTTTTAAATTTTTATTAAACGAAAACTGTAAAAATTACTTTATCAATTTTATGATAATGTTTTAGAATAAATAAATATTCAGATTTAAACAACTGAAACTAAATTATTTAAATTAATAAAGTAATAAACCTAATAAGAATTAATGTCTAATCTAGTTAAAATGAATTTAAAATATGTATTACTAATACCACTAAGCATAAATATTTCTAAAAAACAACTACATAAATATTACAAAAAACAACAACAATGTGTTGATGTTTGCTTTTGAGCAATAATATAAAAAAATGGCAAGCAAGTTTCGAATTTGAGCAAATATTTAATTGATTCAATTAATTTTTAATTGACAGCTTTAAAATTTGCAACAAACCAATTTAATTGAACAAAGTAGGGAAATATTTTTTTTTATGCCCTATGAGACAAAAATCCCTATTTAATTCATCTGCATCTAAATCATCAACAGATTCTAAATTTTCCATACCCCCATTAGATCTTAAAATTTTTTACATACCCTTAGTATCAAGGTTATTAAATTGATTAAACTGAGCATTCCTCTTTGCATTCTAGTCCTACAATAAATTCTCCAATTCTACTGTGAAGGGAAACGAAGATATTCCTTTAAAGCCAAATCTCCTTTGAGATAGATTAAATTGAAGAACTGGTGTATTAAACTAGTTTTCATTAACTTCGTGAAATTATTCGTCTTTTTAGATACTTTTTTATAAGATTATTAGAAGTACTACTATTTTTCTGATCGAATAAATATGCTACTATTTTGAAAAAAAATTGCAATTTAAAGAAAAGTAGTTTGCCGATTAAAATATTAATTTGTTTTGATGCGGAAATAACTCGGGTCGATTTTTTAGCTTTTCTAAATTCATTTTAAAATTTCTACGAAAACTGCAGAAACTAAATACGCAGTTTAAAAGATTGATAAATTCTAAATAATTTTGTAAAAAAATATTTAAATTTTCTCTCATTGTTTGAGACTAATACCCATTTAGAGCTTTGTACCCACTGTATAAAACTAATAATATTATTTGCCCTATGCCATAGGATCCGCTATAAACTTTGAATTATGAGATTTTTCGCGTTTCGCGGACTAATCATTTTTGATATTTTATATCTCGAGCGAAAAAATAAAAATAAATCACGAAACATCTCTTAATTATGAGATTTTTCGCATTTCGCGGACTCGGCATTTTTTTTGATATTCAATTTTCGAAAAAACTTCAACGAAGAGATAAGTGAATGAATATCGACTCAAATAAAAAAAAAAATGTTGGGAACATTTTACTCACGCTAAAATTTGACTCACGCACTCTCACTCACGCAGACTCACGTTCACGTTCGTAAAATTGAGTTTCTATCACACTCATGAGTGATTCATTTGAAAAATAAATTTTGGACATTTTTCTTTAAAAATTACATTCTTCTTTACAAATTATAAGTATAATTTAGAAAACGCCAAAAACCCCGATTTTTTTTTGGAAAAATCGATTTTCACAACCTCTGTACTTCTTCCAAAAAATCTAAAAAAAAATCTCAAAAATATTTTCCCCCATACATATTCAAATTAAGCTTTGATCAAGAAAGTCGAAAAACAGGATTTTTTTTGGGACACACTACTACCAAGGTAAAAATTGGTAACCGTACAAAAAATAGTATTGGCAAACCACTGTTATTTTAAAAATCCCACCCTGTTAGAAATTACCAAACGTACAACTAATATTGTACTAGAAAAATTTTGTTTTGTTTGAAAAGAAAGTATTTTGCCGGTGCTACGCGCAAAGTTATTTGCCAGTATTGTTTTTACCAATATTACAAACATTCAGTAGCATTATCTTTGTTTAATATTTTATTATATTTTACACGTTAAATCAGCAATTATTTATGTAAAAGACTAAAGTTCCAACTGAAGGGTGTTTTTTATAGAGGTATAGAACTTTGAAATGGAATAAAACAAAGATGATTTTTTAAATTGACATGAAATTAACTTTATTCGAAATATAATCTTCTGGTATTATAATTTAAATATGACTTCTGGCATATGACCGTCACGGCTGGCTCGGACGTAGTCTAATCTGGAGGTTCAATTTTCGATGACTTTTTCCAACATTTGTGGCCGTATATTGGCAATAACGCGGCGAATGTTGTCCTCCAAGTTTTCAATCGTTTCTGGCTTATCGGCGTAGACTAGCGACTTCAGATATCCCCACAGAAAATAGTCCAGCGTCGTTAAATCGCACGATCTTGGAGGCCATTCCATGAAAGTCAACTTGAAAGTCAACGATAATATAAAAGTCAACTTTCATAAAGTTCCATCTCTATGAATTTGGTTAATTTGTAATCGAAACTCATCGTACCCAACTTAATCCAATTAAAAACATTTTAAACAAACAGAAGAGATATAATAAATAGCAAAAAATATAAGAAATAATAAAAACAAAACACATAGAATTTATTCGCAAATCTGGCGAAAGTTTTCAAATTTAAATAAGTTTAATATGGTAGTTCATAAATTTAAAGAAATATTTATACAAATTTTGAATTAAATTTCCAAAAGGTGAGTAAATTGTAAAAAAGCTTTAACCACAATTGACATACCTTTTGTTAATTCGGTTCAATGTTTTTATACACTTTTCTGCAAGCTACCATTTTTAACTTGTACAAAATTGGAAATTTTCGGCAAATTTTGTGGATTAATTTCACGTTTTTTTAGATTTTATATTTTATTTGTTATTTTTTAAATTTCTTTTGTTTGTTTGATTTTTTTTAATTAAATTAAGTTGGGCACGATTATTTTCAATTACAAATTAACCAAATTAATAGAGATATAATTTTACGAAAGCTGAATTAAGCTAAATATGTGTTCTTTAATGCATTTTCATACATTCTATAAAACCCCCTAATTCAAATTTGCTAATTATAGTTAGTTGGGTTTATAAGGCCGAACTGAATTACCGCTTTTAAAATTTGTGTTTTTTAATACAAATTTAACAAAATTGATTGAACATTCGATATTGGGAATCTACCAATTTTTTTTTTAAATGGGTAACAGAACAATACTCTCAATATAGTTCATCCCACATTCTGCCAACGCATAATTTACGGTAAAACAACGCATTTCTGTGTTGTTTTCGCAAAATCGGTTCAGTCGAAATTTGTAGTTTTGAGATATTATGGATTTTATATACTTTGTTCGGTTTGTTTTTTTTTTAAAACAAATTATATAAGAATTATATAAATTAAGAAATTTTTATGTATTGCATTTACGTGATTAATTCAAATTTAGTTCTTAAATTTATTATAGATTAAGTAGCTTATGCTACTAACAATAAAATCGATTTACGCTTAAGTTGACTTAAGCGATTTTGTTAAAAAGACACAGCTATTATAAAAAGAGCAATCGACATCTCCAAATTACGCGTTTTAAAAATCTTTAACACTAATATTGGGTATACAAGTTAATAATGTCGTTTTTGGACAACATATGGCATAACAATCACATATGGTTTGTGTCAATAATAACAAATATGGTATTTTGGAGGGTAATTCAGTCATTCGATAGACGCCAAAGTGTAAACATACATTATAATTCAGTATTCGATAGACGCCAAAGTGTAAACATACATTTTTTTTCAATCGCTATAATCCCTGGTTAATGTAACAGGAATTGAGCGCCGACTCAAACGTATAAAACCCTACGACCTCGTCAGAACCGTTAATGTCGTCCCTTAATGGCATAACGTATCAACACACCATATATTTTAATATATATATATTTTTATTAATCAATCTATATGAAATAAATTGCTTGTTAGTTTTTATTAAACTAGTTGCAGTAATAAATAAATAATAAAAAAAAAAAAAAAAAAAATCGCTATAATAATGTCGAATTTTGTGTCTGATAACCTTCTTTCATTTGAAGAAAACGGCAGTTATCGTGGAAGATGCTTATAATCATATATCATTATATCTTATGTTATGTTGATATTTTTTATCTCATCATATATATTTAATATAGCTATATATCAGATCATATATGCTTCCATGTATAATTATATATAAGTACATATAAAACAGTAAAACCAAACAAATTCTATAATTTTTGTATTATAATTATATATGGTATCACATTAATTCTATATCAATACATATATGTGTTAAAATTCAAAAAAAATTCATCACTTTTAAATATAATTATCAGAGAAGACAAAAAACAAATGCAATGTATTTAAAGCTGAAGAAAATTGTAAAAAAGCAAAAGTAAAAACTTATAAAAGCTGCACTTCCCTAGTAAAAAATGATATATGATCTTATCTTTTTTTATATTGAAATATATTATAATATGTGATTATATATGGTGCCATGCATGGCCATATCTGATTATATGTTTCTTATGTGGTAACATATATAACGATATATTGTTATATATTGACATTAATAAAATTAGATATTAAGCATATATGTTACACATAATAAGATATGACACATCTATTGTCTTATGTAATAATAGATTCTCATATATTACACAATATATATAATATATTTATAATAATATAATATATATAATTTATGATATAATAATATATACTGTATTATGAAAAATATAATTATGATTATATATGGTTCAACATCATTAATATTTTTTATGCATATAAGACATAATTATATATTGTTATATATAACCCCATACATAATTATATATGGGCAGATGTCCAAATTATTTTTCTTTTTTTTCTCTTATATTTTTACCTATTAAAAATAATATATATGATGGGATATAAGTAAATCCCATTTAATCTCAAAATATCTCATTCTATCCATAAAAAATTACTTGTCTTTTTGGATCTAATTAGATCCAAGTAGATCTAAATTAATCCCACAGGATATTTTGGGATCTATCCGCATCTTAAATTAGATATTTTTTGAATCCCCCAATTTTAAGATCAATTTTGATCTAACTTAATCCAGTAACATATTTGAGGGATCTATTTTTATAACAATAAATACAATACAATAAATAAAGATCTATATCAAATGAGATCTGATTTTGTATTTGAAATGTAACTTTTTTTGATCGGAGTTTTAAAAAAAGTTCAAAGTTGATAGAATAAATAATATTTTGTAAGTAAAAAAAAAAAAA
This sequence comes from Delia radicum, assembly GCA_021234595.1. Taxonomy (NCBI): domain Eukaryota; kingdom Metazoa; phylum Arthropoda; class Insecta; order Diptera; family Anthomyiidae; genus Delia; species Delia radicum. Next base: position 122,788,265 of record CM037853.1, on the reverse strand, counting down.
ACATTTAAAGTCAGAAAATCTTAAAATAAAAAAAAGAAAGCTTTAACAAAAAAGAACCGAATTGGATTTGGCCGAAAAGGCCATAATATGCGATATTTATCTCGAGAAATTAACTTTTTTTCTATCAAAACTATTTGTGTTCAATGTAATAAGTAGGATTGCTAAAAAAAATTAAGTCTCGACTTAAATTTAGTTGAATTTATGAAAAATTTTCTATTAATTTTAAAATTTTTTTAAAATGACGTTATACTTACATATAAACACTTAATGACTTAATAATCAAACCAAAAACTACAAAGAACAATAGCAACTTTATATAATGCATCAATCGAAAGCTAAGACATCTTCTGAAGACACTTAAGCGATCGGTTCAGTTGTTTCAGAAATAATTGGGGAACAAAATGAAGTTATAGCTATGAAACTTAGTGTATAAGTCACAATAAAATCAATTCATTGATTTATATATATATATTTTTTTAAATATTTAGAAAGTGAAACGAAATTGTAGCGCGGATTTATATGAATTCATATAAATTTGTTACGGCTTGATTTGCTACTCCTTTTATGTGTACTGCTAGTTTCTCTAGTGATAAACCAACAATAATCACCCATCATTGCTTCGTCCCAAAATCCTTGATAGCGACGTTCCATTTCCGTCAATTGTTGGTGAAAACGTTCACCGTGCTCATCACTTTCATCGCCAAGATTATCCGGGAAGAAGTCCAGATGAGAGTGTAGAAAATGAATCTTTAAAGACATATTTACACCTATTTTCTGATAGTTTGTAAGCAAGTTTTCGATGACTTCTTTATAATCCAAGCTTCTAAAATTACCTAAAAAGCATGAAACAACAAGACGAAATGAATCCCATGCTTTCAACTCATCCTCTGACAAAACTAAACTGAATTTAGGATCGCCAAGTAGTTTTTTTATTTGTGGACCTACAAATACACCTTCTTTAATCTTAGCATCAGATAAATTCGGAAAAATGTTTTTCAAATAACGAAATGAGTCACCATCTTTAGATAAAGCCTTCACAATGTTTTTAAAGAGACCAAGTTTAATATGTAATGTTGGAATAATGCATTTTTCTTGTTTAACGAGTGGTTCGAATTTAACGTTTTCTTTACCAACAGTAAAATCAATTCTCTTCGGCCAAACTTTCCGGGAATAATGATGTTGACGTGCTCAACTGTCCCATTTGCACAAAAAGCACATGTATTTTGTGTATCCTTTATACATTGGAAATAGACAACAAATAGGTTTTTCGTACCGAAAAAAAAAAACAAAAAGTGATGCCAACTTTTTAAAACGGTAAAAATTATTAAAAATAATTACAAATGTATATAAAATAGTATAGAAAAAGTCGATTTTAAAACCGCATAACACCAAATCCGCACTAAAAAAAAACGCATAAAAATCCCGAGTGTAATGTAATTTGTTTGCATTGTAAAAAGGCGCTTAAACCTTGTGATCTTTATATCTTCTTGCAATGTATAAGAAATATTGTCAAAATAAACAAATACAGCTGTATTTGTATAAAAACTGAATTTCTGAATTTTTACTCAAATGCAAGTAGCGTCTTCAACTTTTAACCGATTTTATTAAGACGCATCTTATTTTCTTTGTAATGGAGCAGACTTGAACTGTAAAGAGAGAAATAAATTTTAAAACAATTTTAACTTAGCGAAATTTACAATAGAATTTACTTTTTTTTCTAAATTTTGTTAAAATTGAAGCAAAATTGTCGATATATCGATAAATAGATTCTAAGGCGATAATCGGATTGAAAAATATTGTATGAAGAATTGATAAAGCGTTTAATTAGCTTTAATTTAAAAATAAAAACATTCAAAATCCACCGTTTTGGTCCGGAGATATTTTTATTTAAGTAAAACCACTTTTTTTTAAAATCGAAAATTTGAAAAGTTAGCTATATCTTAAAAACTGTTGTACTTTTGGACTTTTCGACTTCATTTTCGGATTCAGTGCACTATTTTACATAGAAAATATATGCCATATGTCGTGGTTCAAAATCACTGTAAACTAGTGTTATTTGTCCACTCTGGATAACAATTTTCTAAAAAAAATTTCTTTATGATTAAAGTAAAGATATTAATTATTTGGTCGTTTTTAGATTACTTAATTCTCTTAAAATACTCAGAAAAAACTAAATTAAATAAAAAATACTAAAAAAATTAATTAGAATTAAAAAAAAAAAAAAAAATAAAATGATATCCCCGGCCCGGAATCGATCTCGCAACCTTCTGATTGCAAATCCAACCACTTGCCACCTCAACCTCCATATAAAAAAAGAATATATGAACTTTTGAAAAAGTACTTCTTAGGATGTTATTAATTTAGGTAGCAATTAATTTATATGGTGATGCAAATGTTGTTTAAAATAACTTTAATTTAACATTTTTGGCAGTTATTAACAATAACTTCTATTAAAGTAAAAAATGTGCGTATGCTAATGCTTTGGAGTCAAGTTAAAGAGGTTCTTAAAGCACTACTTCCACTTTATTTTGCTGGGAAGTTATATCAAATTGTATCAAATTATATACAACTTGATTAAATTAGATAGACCCATTTATCGGATCAAATTATAACAAATGCGATCCAATTCGATCTCATGAGGTAAGGTTATGTATGCCATTTTTCGGATCACCTGATACATGATGTGATATAGAATTATATATACGACTTTATATGACTATATATACCTATATCGGAACTTTTTTCATCGGGAATTTTTAATAAAAAAAAACTTTTTTCAAAAATGTACCATTTTCGGCCGAAATATACGGGTTAATGTAAAAAAGAAATAATTCCTCCAATTGGAACCACTAAAAATAAAATTGTTAGGGTAATGAACGAAAATCGACAAAGCGTTTTTAAGGGACCTCCTAATACATTTCTTATCACTCTATTAAAGAGCAATTAAATGCCACACTAAAATGCGATTGGGCATAGTTTAAGAAAGAAAGCAAAATTAAAAAAAAAAAAAAAACTTAACCCATTCAGATGCGTTAATCCATTAATAGTTTAGCTTTATTAGGTACTAGATTTCTGATTAGAAACAATAAAGCGCTTTAAACAGCATTACATTTATTTTTAGCCATAGGTCGAAGTCTCCAAAAAGTTTTGTCAATAAATCTCCAGCTGTTTAAGTTTGGTCGGCAAAGTTTTAACATACAAGACTATTATTTTTTGACCTCACGATCAAAAAATTATATTTTGAGATGGTTGTGATGGTGTCTTTCCTATAAATTAAAAAATGTTTTTTAAACAATTTAGATTTGAAATTTTAATCCTTTTAAGTTCACTTTAAATACAATTATAATTGTTTTATAGTCAACTAGAGAGAATAGTTAACTATATAGTATAAAACTCTTCCCTTCTAAGTTTTTCATTGATTTTATAATTGGGTTGCGTTAGCAAGGCACACAAAAGGGTTAAATTTGATGATAGACATGATGGCTTAATAACCATATGACCATAAAGAGAACAATAGGTGTTATGAACTTCAGCAATAACCTACCCTTGCCAGCATTATCAACACTTATACACTGCGTTGCAAAACTATAATTACACAATAATTTCACTTAATTTCGTAAGTTAAAAAAAAGGTAGAAGATTTTAACCGGCATTAATGTAAAACCAATGGAAAATTAATAATATTTAACAGAAAAACAATCAATTATTTTTTTTTACTATTTAAAAAGGAATTTAGATAAAAATATCACCAAATTTGAAGCGACAAATGAAATTGTTAAAATCCAACTTTTATTTCAATAACATTTTTATTATTATTAATACAATATTTTGTTGATATGACAAAACTCCGTATTTTTTTTTCAATACACGTCTCAACAATCACGTTTGTTGAAACCGTGTTATGAATTACACAGAAAAAACTAAAATCGGGTTTCAATTAAAAATTTTATTGAATCAATTAATATTTTAATTGATTTTGCACCAACGACTGAAATGATAGTATTAACTAAAAAAATTTGCAGACAGTTTATTAAAACTCTTTCAATTAAAATAATAATAACATCAATTAAAAGAGTTATTGTTTTTCTTTACAACCTCAATTAAAAGTTTAGTTAAATTGATTAAAACTTTAATTGAAACTTGAGAAGAAAATAATGGTAGTTTTAATTGAAAACTCGTATTTACTATTTTTGTTATATGCCCCCCATTAAATAAAAAAAGAAATGTAGGTTTTTTAAACTAAATTGACATTTTATTTATAATAAAATTAAAGGTTTTTTAATATAAAAATGTATTATAAGAAAACAAATAAAAGTAAAGACAAAATTTTTGTTTTGCTTTTCTTGTCTTGAACTTTTTCTTGTAATTGAATTGCTTTCTTAAAAAAATTACACACAATTTTAAAATGATAGTTAAATGACACTTATACACGTTGAAAATTTAATTATTTAGTTTAATTGTCCTTTTTCGATAAGGTTTATTTAAATCCACATGTGCATTTTTATTACCACAGATAAAACATGAAACTAAATTAAGTTTTCGTGCGTACACGAATATCTCAACAAAAAGAGTGTTGCAAACTCTAGTGAAATAACTACGATTTTGCGTGTATTTGAAATCGGTAAACTATTTAACTTATTAAAAGTTAATCATTTGCGTTTTTTTTTTCTTTTTATTTACAAATTAAATAATATATTGATATAATTAAACCTTTGTTTGAATATTTAATCTAAATAAAATAAAAAAAATACTTTGCCAAATTTTTAAAAATTTTGTTTACATGTTGTCAACACTGTATGGACATATTAGAAAATTCAATAAATATTTTAATTGAATCAATTAAAAAAATTGTTTAAATTGCCATTGATATTCAAACAATCGATTAATTACATATTTTTGGCCCATAATTTTTTCTGTGTATTTTACATTAAAATGATTAATATGTTTATTTTACGTTTTGTTATGTTTTTTTAATGAATTTCTTTTAATTAAAAATAAATTGCTTTAAAAAAATATTTATATGAGTTTTTTATTTAAAATGGGTTTCTCAATTAAAATATTATTATCAACAATTTTGTCATTTTAACAATCCCGTTTGTTAATTTGAAAGTCAGCAATCAACTCAACAACATCGTTTGCTAAAATTTGCTTTGAATTTCAACAAATTCGTTTGTTGACTATGTTATTGAAATAAATTTAACAATCAAGCTACAAACATTTTGTTTGTATTTACAAGATCAAGTATAGGAAAAATTTCAATAAGTGTTTCATAACTATAAATACACTTAACTTAATACGAGGTCCGTGACTTTAAGAACTTCCCTCGTAGTTATATGAAATGCAATACTGCTCCCATCAAGTACCACCTGTTAATAGACTACTGTCAAATTTTGAGCAAGTTCAGTCATTTACTTTGCGTTTAACAGCTGTTCAAAACATACAACCTCGTGGATTTTTTTAAAAATGGAAAAAAGTGAATTTCGAGTGCTCATTACACATTATTTTTTGCGAAAAAAACCCGTCAATGAAACCAAGGAAAAGCACTCTGCACCATCGATTTCAATGGTAAAAAAGTGGTTTACTGACTTTCGTGTTGGTCGCACAAGTACAAATGAAGCTGAACGTTCTGGACGGCCAATTAAGGTCAATACACCCGCAAATGTCGAAAAAATCCACGATCGAAGAGTAGAAGTGCATGAGGTTGTTGATGCCATAGGCATTTCATATGGCAGTGTGGATTCGATTTTAAATGGTCAGTTGGGTTTAAGAAAGCTGTCTGCAAGATGGGTGCAGCGTTTGCTCTCAATTAACTATAAACGTAATCGTGTGACAACTTCAAAGGATTGTTTGGAGTGGTTTAACCTCAATGCGAATGAGTTTTTGCTGCGTTGTTTAACTGGGATGAAACATGGATCCATTACAAAACTCCGGAGACCGAGCAGCCGTCTAAACAATGGGTGTTTTGGTTAATTTTATATGTTTTCTGTTTACAATATAGTTTAATTATTCTGATGGTGAATTGTAAGTACTTACAATTAAAATTACAAATTTTGTTAAGTGTATTTATTTGCTGCTTTTCGCACCCAATAAAAAACTCATCAAGGCTGGTTATGTGTAAAATTGTTCATAGCATATTTATTAAGCAACATTGGTTTCTGCCACTCTCATAACACATACAAATAAAGAAAAATAGCTGTAGAAACAATCGAGTTAACGAGCCTTCGACATAAAAAACAAATAACCCGGTAATAAAAAAAAAAGATAAATACTACACGTAAATCCTTTCATTTTGAGTGTGTGTGTGTCAGAGCATCGAATATGCTATTTCCTTTGTATTTCATAAAAATTTGAGTATTTTCTGATTTAACTGATTTAAAGGTTAAGCCGTTTTTCAGAATACTTTATTTTCTTTTAAATAAAAAATTAAAGGTACACTAAAAAAGTGTGTAAAGTTAGCAAACATTTTTGCTGGGAGGATCCTTGCAGAAAAATTTCTAATATCAGCAAAAAAATTTGTGAATTTGGCAAAATTTTTACTGAATTTACTACCATTTTGGCTAACATTTTAAGAGTTTATATATGGAAGTTAAGGTGATTTTGTCGAAAAGCAAAATTCCTATGTAAGGGCAAAAAATCAAATTTCAGATACTTATAATGTACTGGTAGCAAACTTATTTAAGTCGAAATCAACTCTTTACGTTTTTTTTTTTTTTAATTTTGGCAATTTTTTAAAATTTTAAAGATTTTTTTAAATTTTGGTGATTTTATTTTTATGTTGGGGATTTTTTTTAAATTTTGTATTTTTTTTTTTTAATTTTAGTTATTTTTTAAATTTAAGCGATTTTTTCTAAAATTTTTTGCAATTTTTTTAAATTTTTTTTGCTGATATTAGCAATTTTTCTGCAAGGATCCGCCCAGCAAAAATGTTGCTGACTTTACTGACTTTTTTTTTTCAAATGTTTATTGGCTTACTAACTGAAAACGTAGAATTCAATACAAAAAGAGTTAATTGTTTTAAAGTTGTTGTACATTAAGGAGACATTGAAAAATGTATCCCGAATAGCTCTGATAACCCTTAAATAGGCTAACATTTTTCGCACTGCCACTGAAGTCATCTGGTTGGAACGAAAAATTAACAATTTGTTTGTTTAACAATGTTTACCGCAGCTAAACTTGTTAAATTGAAAAAATCGGCGGTTAATCGTAAGTTGGCCAGAAAATTTCGCGTTTCCAAGGAAACAATTTGCAAAAACTTACTCCAAGTGAATGTGAAACACTAACAGAGGGAAGGCAGTGCTCAAATATATTAAAAAATAATTGGCAGAAATACCAACAAAATGCAGACAACAAAGACAAAATGTCATGTTCAAATAATTTGAATGGTAAAAAAGTATTTTTTTTGTTTTGAAACAACGGAAGTATTAATTCTAGATTATTCTGATGACTTTCCGACAAAGCGAAGTTTGAATCAAAAGTACTAGTCTGGGCAGCCATTTCGGCAAAAGGTATATTACAACTTTACATTCAGGATTCAAAAGCTATGGCCGTAAATGCGGATGTTTACATTGATAAATGTTTAGTAAAACTTTTAAAATCAGAAACAGACACTCTAAAGACGAAATATTATTTTGGCCAGATTTAGTAATCTCTCATTATGCCAAAAAGACGTTAGAATGGCAAAAAACACACCTTTGGCACCGAAATACTCAAATCACACAAATGTCCCAAAAGCACGTTCATTGAGGACTTTTGTGGTCTTTTATGCCAAAAAGTGTATGAAAATGGTTGGGAAGCCAAATGCACTGAAGATTGGAGAAAAAAAATAAAAAGCAGTGTAAAAAATTTACATAAATCATAATTGGAAGCATCAAGCATAAAATACTCCAAATAGAAGATCGTGGTCCGTTGGCTCTCTACAAAAAGTGAATTCATAATTTATACTCTATACTGTGTTATAAATAAAAATACTTTTGAAAATGAAAATTATTCAAGTTCGAGGCCAAACAAACAAGTTTTCAATTTATTTTTGATCAATGCCCAGCCAGAAAAATACGAACGGCAAAGCATTGGCCCAGTGCTTTGAACGGTGGTATGAGCGTTGGCAGAGCGTTGGATATCTAAAGATTTAAGTGCTTTGCCAACCCCAAAATGATAACACCGGGCAGGGCTTGGCCGTTTCTTTTTTAAAACGTTGGCAAAGCACTGGCAATGAGCGCTTTGCCAGTACCAAAACCATAATTTTAAAACGTTGGCAAAGCATTGGTAGAAAAATAAATAAAGTGCTATTTTAATAATATAATAAGTGCTTTGCCAACCCCAAAATGATAACACCGGGCAGGGCTTGGCCGTTTCTTTTTTAAAACCTTGGCAAAACACTGGCAATAAACGCTTTGCCAGTACCAAATCGACCAATAAAGTCCTACTTAGTAATTCACTTCAGTAAAGAGTTGTATTATTTCTTATTGAATGATTTCGGTAATTTGAACAGAAATAACAATAGACTTGCTTCAACATAATTACATAATAACTGAATATTTTTTTTTATCAAATATTTTTGTGATAAGTTAGCACGATTTTTTACTACAATTTTACTAAAGAAAGAAATTTGAAAATAAATTTCTTAATTAAAATTTTAGTACAAAAACTATACTTTGTGCTGACTATACTCCTATTATATTCTTAACTTTAAATCATAAATTGCAATTTAGTTTTGAATTGTTCCACTCTTGTTGTGAACAAGGGATGTGAAACTGTTTTTATTAAGTTAACGGTTGTAAATTTTGTAAATAAGTACTGGCAATGCACTTTTTGTCAATGTTGGGAAAGCGTTCTAAGTCAGTACTGTGCCAGTGCTTTTTTATTTTTACGGTTGTAAATTTTGTAAATCAAGTACTGGCAAAGCACTTTTTACGAACGTTGGCAGAGCGTTCTAAGCCAGAGCTGTGCCAGTGCTTTTATTATTTTTACTGTTGTAAAATTTTTTAATTAATCACTGGCAAAGCACTTTTTACTAACGTTGGCAGATCGTTGTACATCAGTGCTTTGCCAGCACTTTATTTGTTGGATCGTTGGCAAATAGTGCTCTGCCAGTGCTTGATTTTTGAGACCATTGGCAATTTCTGGCTGGGTGGTGATAATCTTTAACATCGAGCTCATATATGTATATATTAGTTCTCGTTTAGTGAGAAAACTAGTTTATATGAATGTTTGATGTTTTGCATGCGATTGTCACTTCTTTCAAAACGCGTTCTGATGTCAAATAAAATTCCCGAGATAGTGGTATTCCTGAAAGTGGTCAATTAATAAATTTGAAAACAAAAACTATAGATTATTTGTTAGGACAATATCCTTATAAAGAAATATAGAGTATGGCCTCGAACTTGAAGAATTTTCATTTTCATTGCACAATTAAAGGTAGAAAAAACATAATTTTTATGTTTAATAAAAATTATATCAAACTTGTAAAAATACTTTTTCAAAAAAATTATTATTTTTTGAAAATCGTTCCACTACTAAATTGGCATAGGTTAATACGACTTTCAAAGTATGTGCTTCATATAATTATTAATGAATTAGTAAAATTATTGAAATAAAAAAGTTCAATCTATTAAAAAAAGAAATGCATTTATAGTAATTAAATGTGCTAAAATCCCAAAACTTATTTAACAAATTGTGAAAAGCAATCTGATGTAGGCGTGTCCCTATCCGGATTTCATTCCTGCCTAAGGAAATCTTCAGGGGACTTTGTTATTAGAATTTCTAGAGATATTTGTTATGTTAAATCACAAACTCAATGAGAATTTCTTGTCCTCGTCTAGGAGCGAGATTCAAAATTAAAAATATCAAAGAAAAACCAAAACAACAACAAAAAATTGTCACAATTGGCTTTGTCATCTTCCAAATACTACTCTGTTTTTTTGACAGACCTAGCAATGTAGTGACGTTTATTCAAGTAAATCAACAATAGAAAATCATATGTTTTCTATTAGTGTCAGTTACATTTAAATTTGCACAAGCACCTGCATATTTGTTATTTAAATTTATTTTCATCGGGATAAACATTAATTGCATTTATAGTAATTAAATGTGCTAAAATCCCAAAACTTATTTAACAAATTGTGAAAAGCAATCTGATGTAGGCGTGTCCCTATCCGGATTTCATTCCTGCCTAAGGAAATCTTCAGGGGACTTTGTTATTAGAATTTCTAGAGATATTTGTTATGTTAAATCACAAACTCAATGAGAATTTCTTGTCCTCGTCTAGGAGCGAGATTCAAAATTAAAAATATCAAAGAAAAACCAAAACAACAACAAAAAATTGTCACAATTGGCTTTGTCATCTTCCAAATACTACTCTGTTTTTTTGACAGACCTAGCAATGTAGTGACGTTTATTCAAGTAAATCAACAATAGAAAATCATATGTTTTCTATTAGTGTCAGTTACATTTAAATTTGCACAAGCACCTGCATATTTGTTATTTAAATTTATTTTCATCGGGATAAACATTAATTGCATTTATAGTAATTAAATGTGCTAAAATCCCAAAACTTATTTAACAAATTGTGAAAAGCAATCTGATGTAGGCGTGTCCCTATCCGGATTTCATTCCTGCCTAAGGAAATCTTCAGGGGACTTTGTTATTAGAATTTCTAGAGATATTTGTTATGTTAAATCACAAACTCAATGAGAATTTCTTGTCCTCGTCTAGGAGCGAGATTCAAAATTAAAAATATCAAAGAAAAACCAAAACAACAACAAAAAATTGTCACAATTGGCTTTGTCATCTTCCAAATACTACTCTGTTTTTTTGACAGACCTAGCAATGTAGTGACGTTTATTCAAGTAAATCAACAATAGAAAATCATATGTTTTCTATTAGTGTCAGTTACATTTAAATTTGCACAAGCACCTGCATATTTGTTATTTAAATTTATTTTCATCGGGATAAACATTAATTGCATTTATAGTAATTAAATGTGCTAAAATCCCAAAACTTATTTAACAAATTGTGAAAAGCAATCTGATGTAGGCGTGTCCCTATCCGGATTTCATTCCTGCCTAAGGAAATCTTCAGGGGACTTTGTTATTAGAATTTCTAGAGATATTTGTTATGTTAAATCACAAACTCAATGAGAATTTCTTGTCCTCGTCTAGGAGCGAGATTCAAAATTAAAAATATCAAAGAAAAACCAAAACAACAACAAAAAATTGTCACAATTGGCTTTGTCATCTTCCAAATACTACTCTGTTTTTTTTGACAGACCTAGCAATGTAGTGACGTTTATTCAAGTAAATCAACAATAGAAAATCATATGTTTTCTATTAGTGTCAGTTACATTTAAATTTGCACAAGCACCTGCATATTTGTTATTTAATGGCGTTTTCTTTTCTGACAAAAAAATGTTGCATTTTTATAAGTGACATTTAAATAATGTTGTCATAACCCTCTTAATATGTTGCCATATTCATAGTCACAATAAAACATGAATTTATACAAAAAATGCTGCCCTGCTTTAGAACAGCTGATTTGTGTATAAAAGAAAACAAGTTGAAAAATAAAAAAGCGGCAAATTGCAAATTGGCATTCAAATTGTTTTTAATTAATTATTTTTTTTTTATTTAAAATGGATTCAGGAATTGATGCAAGCACAATATTTCGCTCCTGCAGAACACACATTTCCTCTTCATCTGATGATGAGGAAGAATCCATTTGTACCCCAACAACATTGTTTACGCATATCACTACAGCAGCTTTTTCCATTTTTAGCAATTTAAATGTATATTTTTTAAAATTATTATAATTTATAAAACAAAATTTGTTAATTTTCGTCTTTAAATATTTTTTTTTTTCAAAACAAAACTATAAAATCAGCTGTTTTATAGTGCAACATTTTCACCCCATCATTTTATAAAGGGTGAAAATGGCAACATTTTTGCATGTTAATAGGGCGACATATTTTAAAAAGAACAAGATTCCTTTTTAAAGTGCTGTCAATTTTTTAGAAAAGAACACAAAAAGTGCAATTTTTTAGAAAGGGCAAACAAAATGTTACATTTTTTGCCAGAAAAGAAAACGCCATAAATTTATTTTCATCGGGATAAACATTAATTGCATTTATAGTAATTAAATGTGCTAAAATCCCAAAACTTATTTAACAAATTGTGAAAAGCAATCTGATGTAGGCGTGTCCCTATCCGGATTTCATTCCTGCCTAAGGAAATCTTCAGGGGACTTTGTTATTAGAATTTCTAGAGATATTTGTTATGTTAAATCACAAACTCAATGAGAATTTCTTGTCCTCGTCTAGGAGCGAGATTCAAAATTAAAAATATCAAAGAAAAACCAAAACAACAACAAAAAATTGTCACAATTGGCTTTGTCATCTTCCAAATACTACTCTGTTTTTTTGACAGACCTAGCAATGTAGTGACGTTTATTCAAGTAAATCAACAATAGAAAATCATATGTTTTCTATTAGTGTCAGTTACATTTAAATTTGCACAAGCACCTGCATATTTGTTATTTAAATTTATTTTCATCGGGATAAACATTAATTGCATTTATAGTAATTCAAAACAAAAACGTTATTTTTCCACCACTTTAAAAAATATATATTTTTACATGGGGCAATACATTGTTTTGTTTAATTCCATATATTAATTTAATTCTGCTTATTCAACTGTATATTACCCGTCTAATAACGTATGGTATAACATATTGTAAGATACAATTAAATATGACGTTTTAAGAAAAAATACAGTGACAAGTAAAATTGTATTCTTACACTCACAAGAACTTTTCCATAAAAAATCAACAGTTAAACAGTTAAAAGTTTAATCGGTAAAGTTGTTTCAATGGAATATACAGTTAAATTACCAAAGAAATATATTTTTTAACGTTCGGTCTGTTATTCAACAAAAAAATAAAAAAAACGGACTTATAAAAAGTTGTTATATTATATTGAGTATTGAAATAAAAAAAAAATAATAATCTATTGTTTTTATGGATTTTGTCAATTAATTTTTCAACAGTTGAAAATAAACTAAAAAATACAATTGTTTTAAACGAAAAGTAAGTAGTCTTGTTTTTAACTGATTTTTAGTTAATTTAATGTGTATATTCAGTAGTCTTTACGGAAAAAATATTGTGAGTGTACTATACATGCCGTTATACTTAACTATTTTAAATTTTACAAAACTGGATCACATTGTATAAGATTATATAATATTATTTTTACTCGGGTTATGCAAAATTCTCACAAAAAGAATTGTGTAGAAAATTCTGGAAAATTCACAAATTTTCGGTATTTTTTTTCTACTGTTTTTTCGTAAAAATATGTAATTTTTGAATATATTTATCATAAAAAACTTGCAATAAACTTCACTACACTCAAATAAAAAAGTTAGTAAAGGTAGCAAAATTTTAGTCAGGAAGGTACTTGCAAAAAAATTGCTAATGTCAGCAAAATCTTTTGCTGAAAATCAGCTATCTGATTTTTAGCAACAAAATTAGTAGATTCAGCAAAAGTTTTGCTAAAACTACGTGGATTAGAAATTAAAACACCCTTGCTAAACATTAATAAAATTTTTGCTGAATATTAGTAGACTGAAAAAAACTGAAAAAATTTGTAGAAAATTTTTACTTTAGTTAATTTATTTTGCTGAAAATCATAAAACATATTTTTTGATTCTTTTTAAAATAATTTACAATACGTTACACAATATAAAAAAATTCATACTCCCACATTGACGACATGAATTAATGTAATATCTGCAAATATATAGAAATAATTATATATAACATAAACAAAATTATCTTTCAACTACTTACATCAATGGTTGTCTCAATGATGCTATCTTTTAAAGGAACGCTAATGCCGCAGATAATTATAGAAACGAAAAAAAAAACAAAATTTTACATATACAACCCTTTTTTGCAATAAGAAAAAGGAAACATAAAAATCTACCTAAGACGTATGTCGTTGTCTTTCGGTTTAGTCTGTCTACCTGTGTATATTTATTTGCAACTTGCCCACTCAATTCGACTACAAATACACATTTAATCTTTTTTAAATTTAAATATTTTACAAGTTTGTTATAATTTTTATTAAAAATAAAAATTATGTTTTTTTCGGCCTTTAATTGTGCAATGAAAATGGAAATTATTCAAGTTCGAGGCCATACTCTATATTTCTTCATTAGGATATTGTCCTAACAAATAATCTATAGAGTTTTTGTTAGGGCAATATCCTAATGAAAAAATATAGAGTATGGCCTCGAACTTGAATAATTTTCATTGTCATTTAAATATTTTATTTTGTCTTTTATTTAATTAATAAACAATTACTTTGACAAGCCGGTGAAAACGCAAAATTTAAGTTGTTTTAATCCACAATTTTTTTTATGTATGAAAGAGGGATACAAAATCTTCCATGGTTCTTTTTAATGTGTCTTACTAGAGCTGTACTTTTTAGTATAATTTTCCTCGTCACTACTACATCTTGACATCTAATTCATTCTGAGTTTAACTTTTAATCTGGTTGTCGTTCACACTATTGATGTGCTAATCAGCACAATTTTTTTTAGTAAAATAAATTAGTAAAACATTAGTAAAATATTATTAAAACATTAGTTCAAAACAGTTAAGTGCTCACTAAGTATAACTAAAATTTTAGTTTAAAACATAATTTTAGCAAAAAAATGTTCTGAAAAATAGTATACCTGATTTACAAGATGTTTTACTAACTTTTCTACTAATTTATTTTTTTGAGTGTAGTAAAATGTTTTGAATTTGCGTATTTAAAGATCCATTTTCTATTAAAAAAAATCAAGAATAAAATTAATATTTTCATTCAATTGTTATATAATTGGTTTTGGCACTAAGAACGCCCTTGTGGCCAATTTAAGTCTTCCATTCGGCATAATCAAAATTTTCAAAATCCCATCAATAGCTCTGATGACTTTTTCCAATTTTAAAATCTCTTAAATTTCTAAAATATTGAACTTTTTTAAAACATTTTACTACTATTCATGAAGAATCTGTTAAGAAGATATATTATAAGTATAAAAAGCGAGATATTAGTTTAAAAAGCTGGAAAATATTTCGGGATTGGCCTTTTAAAAACAAGATAATCCAGCCAAAAGCGGGATGCTTGGTCAGGTTAGATATGCCACAATATAATTTATTTTTTTACTCGGGTAGTCTATTTAGATTTTCAATGGCACCAAAGATGTACTTAATTTAAAAGTTTACAATAGGCTCAAAAATTATTTAGTTAAATATTTAGCTTCTTTAACTTAATAATTTTCAAAAATTTAAATATTTACCACCCTTATACACATACATACATACATACATACATACATACATACGAGTATGTGACGATAGCAGCCTGTTGAATGTACGTACATCTTTACGGTGTTAGCCGTATAAAATGAATGTTGTAAGTTCAGTTTTCTTTTTATCCTGGCATAGTACGGTAGTGTTGTTGTTATTTGTATTTATTGTTGTTATTGCATTTAGTATATAGTTTTTTTAATCAAACTGTGTGCCTCTGCCTGTATTTCTGTGTGCGTATGTATTTTCATAATTCGGAAACAGGAAATAAAATTAAAAATTCATACACTAGACAACCCACATAAACCATATTCGATAAAGTGTGTGTCATTCATTGAATCGGTTATAAAAAGGAAATATGGGCAATTCTATGAATGTTAATCAAATACAAACGGCTGTTGTTGATCGTTTTAAAGCTATTTCGTTAACAACTGACGATAATGGTGTCATACGTATACGTTCGTTTTCTGATGGTGGCGCTCAATTAGCCTCAAGGGTAGGCCATCATCATAATCATGATGATCATGTACCACCTCTGGAGGAACATCGTTATAGTTTAGATGCTACACATCGAACACGTTATGTGCGTACTTCATGTACAACTATACCGGAAGAGGATATTGTAAGTGTGTACCTACTACATACATATTTATACACACATACTCAGGCATGTGTTTGTAAGCACGTTGTTAACACCTTCATTTGGCTATGAATACAACAATTAGGCATTTTATCAATTTAACCATTCCATTCTATTAATTTAAGCCAACGATGCTTGTCGGTTTCAAATTAATGTATGCCAAACAAAGAAAAAAATCGATAATTCAATAATTTGTAGAAACAAAGTTATAAATAGAAATATAAAATAAGTTGTTGAAGATTTTGAAGGATGTTAAAGAGTGTTTTATATATTATTTATACACTAATAGAAAAAAATAGTAAACTTTTTTGCCAAAAGTACACTGATAGAATTATTTCCATATTATTTATACACTAATAGAAAAAAATAGTAATTTTTTTGCCAAAAGTACAATGAGAGAATTATTTCCATGATATCAATGCATTTTTGCATTAAATTGCCACTGAAACTCTTTCATTGGAACTTATCATTAAATTAATGCAGTTTTTCATAAAATTTAATGAAAAATTTCATATTATTATTAAAAATTTCATACGCATAATGAAAAAATTTCAATTAAAATAGTTTCATTAAAACTATGAAGCTTCTTCAAGAAGTTTAAGAAATTTTTCATTCAAGTTGTAAAGAAAACTTTAGTTTAGTGAATACATTTCATTAGTTTAGTGAAAAGATTTCATTAAAACTCGTCCAAGAAATTCTCTGTGTGTACTACAAATTAGTTAAAAATGTCGTTGCAGAAAAAGCTTCTAAAATTACCAGATGTTTTTGCTAAATATTAGTAAGATAAGAATAGCAAAAATATATCTGTTGAAAGTTATATTTGAGCTAAATTGTAGTTAGTTTAAATTAACAAATTAATCTGCTAAAATTAGCAAAAAAAAAATTCCCTAAATATTAGTAGACAAAAAATAACATAAAAAATGTGAAATTTTTAAAGAATTTTTTTTTAGATTTTTTTTAATGCGAATAGAAATCTGCCTTTCTGAAATCAGCAATTTACAATTTTTTAGCAAACATTTCTGTTGATTTTAACAAAATATAATACTGTTACAGTAGAAACTCGATTCTTGCACGTAATGAAAACCGGGCCCGGTGCAAGTTTCGAGGTTGTCGCAAGTACCGAGTATTAATTTCCCATACAAAATAAAAGGCACATACATCTGTTTGGAATCTAAGTTTAATATTTCAATTCAAAACACTTAAGTTCAACGCATTCGTATAACAGTAGATACATATTTTATGTGGAATTAAAGAAATTTAAAATTTTTGTTTGTTTTGTACAAAGTCGCTTGTTCAGTACTACACTGTTTCTTAGTCTCTGGAGCATCATAATATCGTCTAATGAAGCATTGTTTTGCTGCGCCCATTCTATGCAAATATTGAACGCTAATATACAAAAATGTTGCAAGTATCGAGTTCAAAATTTTCGAATGTCGCAAGTACTAAGTGCGCAATGAAAAATATTCCTATGTTGCAAGAATCGAGGTGTGCAAGTATCAAGTTTGTGAAAGAATCGAGTTACTACTGTATTTGCATTTTAAAGATTTTAAGGTAAATATAGCAAAACTTTTGTTGATATTACAGTTTTGGTTTGCAGTTTTAAGTCCACAAACATTTAATAAAGATTATTACAAAATGTTAGCAGATTATATTGCTGTGTTGAATTAGCTAAACTACAACTCGAATATAACTTAAACTTTGTAAAGTTATCAGGATTATATTTGCTGTTCTTACACAGAATAAACTAAAAACGGGTTTCAATTAAAAAATTTATTGAATCAATTAACATTTTAATTGATTTTGCACCTATCACGGCAATGATAATATTAATTAAAACTTTTATTGAAAATTAAAAAGGAAAAAAGCTATAAATAACTATCTACAAAAAAAATGATGATACTAAAAAAATGTATGAGCGATACGTTGGTATGTGTGTTTTTGTTAATGTTGAGTCTGTTTGTTTGTGTGTGTGCTTGTTTTGTTTGAAAACTTTAAATGCATTTGGTATTTTATACTAACAATTTTCTCTTTTAAGCTACAGTGTATGAAAAAATAATTTGAGAATTATGTTTAAAATAAAATAAGTATTTATAGATTTACAAGTCAATTAAAATATTAATTCATTCAATAAAATATTTGTTTAGAAACAAATTTAATTCAAATCAAATCTTTTATTAGGTATTTCAGTTTAATAATTTTTTCTGTGTATTTTATTAATATTTAGCAAAAAAAAATCTGCTAATTTTAGCTGTTTTTTCTACAACTTCATTTTTAACTAATTTTTAGTAGCTTTTGTACACTGAGAGAAAAATCTTTATCACATTTATAAATACACACAGAAAACAGTTTTGTAGTTGCAACTGAATTTTTTTCCAACTAAATTTTAGTGGTTTTAATACACTCAAAAAAAAGTTTACCAAATATTAAGTAATTTGAAAAAAAATTTTAAGAAATACAGGAATGATTTGGCTCCAAAGAAAATTTAACTCAAATTAAGTATGCAATTTTCTTAAAAACAAGTAAAAACAATTTACTTCAACTAAATTTGTATTAAAATTTAGTAAATTTTCTCATAAATTTTATGAAACTATACTAAAATTTAGTATCTTTTTTTTTATTAAATTAAGTTTTAAGATGCTTAAACTTGTGCTATTGCAAAATTACCTTTTTTATTTCATAAGTTATACTAATATTAAGTAGGTATATTTAAAACACACAACAACACAATTTCTGCTTGTCTGTTTCATTTTATTTGTAATATTATTTAATAATTGGTTATTCTCAAAAGGTATACACTTCTAAAAATATAAGTGTTTATGTTTGGCACCTATCAGTCAAGTAATCAATCTCATATACATATCCTTTAAGTTAATATAATAATTGTATAATTATTTCCGTTAATGCGAACGTTTTAAATGTGAAATTTATTACTTAAGTTTTACTTGACAAAACTAAAACACTTATGACAACCAAATGAGAATTTTATAGGTTTAAAAATTTCAATACAACATTTTTAAGAAGTTATTATACTTAATTTTAAGCAATCAAAATTTGTAACCTAAATTTAAGTCAGGTGCTTATTTGGTTTCAGTTTTTTCATACAATTTTTAATATCTTAACTTTTAGTTTAATGACTTCTTAAAATTTAAGATTTTTTACTAAAAACAACTTAATTTTCTAATAAAGGGTGATTTTATTAGCAACTTTCTTTTTGGCAACACTGTTTTTGGCAGCTCAGCTGTTTTCGAGTAAGATGTTACTGTTAAGCATGTTCAGTTTGGTCTATAATTATTAAATTATAATTTAACCAGGAATCGACTTACAAACGAAGAACGCTTGCAGATTATTTAATTTTATTATCAAAATTCATGCTCGGTTAAGAAAGTGCATCGAGCACTTCTTCCAATTTATGGTCAGTTTGAGCGACCTTCTGAGGCGGCTATTTGGAATAGTGCGGTCAGAGGAAAATATTGCAGCTGTATCCACCAGTGTTGTTTTGTTGATGACCGTGAATTATCGATTCTGCACCGTTCGCAGCAATTACGTGGATAAATTTAGCTTAAGGATTTTGGTGTAAAACCTTTTAAATTACAGCTGGTGCAAGAAATGAAGCCACACGACCTACCATAACGGCTAACTTTTGGTGAATGGTCGCTGGCAAAGTTGGATGAAGATCCACTTTTGTATCGGAAAATTGTCTTCAGCGACGAAGCTTATTTCTGGTTGAATGAATACGTGAACAAGCAAAATTGCCATATTTTGTGTGAGGAGCAGTTATAAGCATTGCAAGAACTGCCAATGCATCCCGAAAAATACACTGTTTGGTGTGGATTATGAGCTGGTGTCATCATTGAACCGTACTTTTTGAAAGACGATGAAGGCAGGAATGTTACTGTGAATGGCGAGTGCGGCCGTGCGATGATTACAATTTTTTTTTTTGCCCAAAATGGAAGAGCTGGACTTGGGTGACATGTGGTTTCAACAAGACGGTGCCACATGCCACACAGAGCACGCGAAACAGTGGCCCAATTGAGAGGCGAGTTCATGTTTGGGGCCAGTCAATTCTACGCCTAGATCGTGCGATTTAACGCCCGCGACGGTTGACACACTGGAAGCCAATCGTGAGATACCGGCCGATATGTTGTAGAGGGTATGCCAAAATTGGACCCAGCGTATGAACCATTTGAGGCTTAGCCGCGATCAACATTGACATGAAATCATCTTTAAACAATGAATTATATAGATCGTTCTATCGACTCACATAAAGATTTCTCTAAATTTTATGTGTTTTGTTAAATCAAATCCAAAAGCTCTTAAAAAATCACCCTTTACTGTTTAAGAATATTAACCTGATTCAAGAAAGGAAAATTAAAGAAAAAGCCTTATTATTTTTGAGTTAATGAAAAATTAATATGAACTAAAATATAATAAATTTGCATTATTCGTAAGCAATTTAATTTGCTTTAATGACAATTTGAAAAACTTAATTTTAGTAAGGCGTAAACTTAATTTTTGTTCATACTTTTTTTTGAGTGTTCTACGGACATTTATTTACAATTTTTTAATTTTTATTTTAACAATTGAATATTTAATGTTTATGGATTGTAATATTCTATACATAGAAACACATGCATTCCACAAAATTTATTTTATTAATAAAAAATTCTTATTCCGCGAACTGTGCTAGAACCGGTGACCTTCTGTTTGTCAGGCAATTACTTAATCTCTAGCCTTTAACACAATTTTAATTTGTTTTTTTTTTCAAATTTCAACTATGAAAATTTTTTTAGTTTCAAATTTAAATATTTATGTCTAAAAATAGATTTGTATATACAATAGGGTTATAACTTTTAGCATTTTTTGCAAATACCAAATTCTTCATCGCATAACCGTGTAGAAAAGTTTACGCACCAAACGCGATAAATTTTTGAATTTTAGTTTTTCTTTTAAGAATAAAATAATAAGAATTAATTGAAAAGCTTTTAGTATTTTCTTTTAATTTCATTTAATTACAAAAAAAATAATTCACCATTTGGTGAATTGCTATTACCATTCACTGAATACCATAAATGTATCATATATACATTAGGCCGGGTCGATAAAAAAAGTTGTGCCGGTCACCCCCTAGAATTAAAGATAATTTGAAGAAGATTTGAAAAAAAATTTTTTTTTTTCCACGCCCCTTGACCCCGCGCATTTATTTTTTATTTCCTGTGGCTCCATTTATAGTCCGATCGTAACGTGTGATATATCATTGTTTTTGGAATGACAACGGCTAAATTTTCTACTTTGATCACTTTTGACTCCGACGTCAAATTCTAGAAGTGACTTCTGGAAACTCGATTTCTACCACCCTCGAGTTTCCAGAAGTCACTTCTAGAATTTGACGTCGGAGTCAAAAGTGATCAAAGTAGAAAATGTAGCCGTGGTCATTCCAAAAACAATGATATATCACACGTTACGATCGGACTATAAATGGAGCCACAGGAAATAAAAAACCAAATGCGCGGGGTCAAGGGGCGTGGCAAAAAAAAAAAATTTTTTTTTCAAATCTTCTTCAAATTATCTTTAATTCTAGGGGGTGAAAGGCACAACTTTTTTTTTGTATGGGGTGCGACCCACTCTAATATACATTAGTTTTATTACAAATGGAAAAATCTATTTTTTGTTTTTTGGAAAACGTCAACCCGTGCCACAAGTCGGCCGAAAATAGCCCATTTTGGAAAAAAGTGTATTCATGGGTAAAAATAGTTATATCTAATAATATAATTCATATGTAATATGATGACTTTGAAAGTAAGCACATAACGGCTTATATCATTATATACAATTACATCTGATACTTTCTATTGTGGAATATTTTATATGGTTCTTGATATTTTAATATCTCTCCAAATATTACTCCATATATAACTACATAAGCCATATTATAATAATAATAATAAAAATATATGTAGTGAGCGATATGATTATATAATAATAATATAATTTCATGTAAAGTGCCAAAAATGGTGATTTTTTGAAATGTTTGTATGGGGAACCCCCCAGGGGTTGACGTCATACTCAAAATATATTCCTTATAATTTTATATAGCTTTATAATATAATCTCATAGATATTTTGAGTATCAAATTAATGTCAACTGCAAGTTAAGACTTTATTAAATATGGCTTTCCATATAACCATATTCATTTTATAACGAAATCATTTTCAAGTGATTTATTTTTTATTATTTCAAATAAAAAAGGGGTACATTTTATAAGACAAAACCACTTAATTATATTTTTGAAGCACTAAATTTGTTCTTGATAATTTTTAAACTTTTCATTATGTTACACTTAAATAAATTTGGGTCTTTAAAATTGCTAATTTCTAGAAATTTAAATTTTCAACTTAAATACTTTTAAGTATAACTTCAAGTTGCAAAAATCATACCTACTATCGGCTAAAATTTTGTAAAATCAGACATATTTATATCTAATTATATATAATTTAATGTCGCGGATATGGACAAATCTCGGATAAAATTATATCAAGTTATATCTGATTTGATATAATTAGATACAGGTAGATGACACATTTTTCGGATTAAATTGTATGTGTTTATATATGGTATCTTATTAAAGGAGATATGTATAATTATAATGGACTCCATATTAAAATTTTTACCCGGTTTATTATTAAAAATTCCCAAAATTGAAGTTACAAAAAAATTTATTTTTATTTCATTTATTCATTTAATATACTCAAACTGACTTCTGATTTCATCGAATATCATTAACCCATTTTGGGATCCAAAATCACCCTCGAATTTGAATAAAATGCAGAAACGTCTATTTTAAATTAAATTTTTTACCAGCCCGTGTAGTCTTATTTGAGTTACATATTTGATTAAAAAAACTTGAGTTTAAACTTGCTATTTCGAGGTTTTTCTAATTTTTCGCAGTTTTTACGGTTTTAGTGATTTTTGACCTTAGCAAATGTTTATGACAAATCGCGAATTTTGAATTAAAAACTTCATGAGAAAAAAACTTGTTTCTAACTAATATAACTCTTCCTAAATGGCTGTTTAAAATACATGAATACGGTTGATTACGCCGTGCGACAGTAGTTTTCAGACTTGGATAAAACGATATATATGAAACAAGAAACTATATAATAGTTAAAGTGCGTTTATAGTTTTTCGCCATCACGTCAAAATTCTTATTAAAAGGACTTTAAATTTTTCAAAAAAATATAAAAATACTTATACTAATTTTAAGACTTAGATATTTATTTCAAATGAAAGGTGACAACCTGTGCTTTAAAATAAAAATATTGCTTTGAATTTTGGACTATCGAATTTTTCAAAAATGTCCTTTAAAAAATGTGGTCCTTCAATATCCGTTATGATTTTTCATTAGTCCTCCGAAATAAACACTTTCTATAGGCTTGAATATACTGAAAAATATATAGAATTGAGGTTCAGAACTTCATTAATTTTTTTGATGTCATGAAGTGTTATTTGAAATGATGGTAAATTTTTGATTTTGTGAGGTATTCCGATCCGGAGCTGCAGATCTTTATGAACTTCGGATATGTTGTAGACAATACAAATTTAAGCGACCCTTGTTTTTTTTTTGCTGCCCCATCTCATGTTTAGGCATTACTAAGTGAGGCCAAAAATTACCCGATTTACGTTTTTTTTCGTTTTTTTTCGTTCTATTAAAAGTAACTTTAGACAAATTTAGTATTAAATGAAAGGTTTTTTGAAAGACACGTTCACTAATGTACAAATTATGCCCACAAATGTTCAAATAATTTTGTTAATAAAATAAATGTGCTTTGAGTAACATTAAATCTGTCGTTTTCTTACGGAATTTTAGTTGTATTAAGCTAAAAATAAAGCATAGAAATGCCTATTTAATTTTATCGATTGGATGTCTGAGATTTTTCCGATATTCGGAACCATTCTGTTTTTATGCACCTTTTTCCCTTTATTTCAAATAATTCAAAAATCTGGCAGCTCTGGGTCCACTACATAGGCATTAAGGGTCTCAAAATGTTTTTTTTCTTGAGTACTTTAACCATAACTTACAAATGAATCTTGTTTTCGTAAATTAAAGAAAAGTTTTCATACAAAAACAAATTAATTTTAAACCCTTAAACGTGAGATTGGGCAGCTAAAAAAATACGTGTCTTTTTTTTTTTTGTTCTTTACAACGTATCCAAAGCCGACCCGATTCGGGTCGGGATACCTCTCGTTGTAAACATTTACATTTTCTTGTAAGCATTTACATTAACTTGTAAGGATTTACATTTACTTGTAAGCATTTACATTTACTTGTAAGCATTTACAATTATAAGCTTTTTATGATCGGTACTCTTTGTAGTACAACATCAAATTTAAAGCGACCCAGAAGAAATAAGATGAATGCATTCTTCAAGAATGAATTTTTTAGCGCATATAAAATAAGCAGTATATCCTGCCACTTCCACTTCCAAAAAATTTATTTTCAATGGCTTCCAAAATGCTTATGATCTTATTTTTCATACGATACAACTAAAACTATATTTTACGATTTTTTTTTAATATTTTTTTAGCTAAACGTTAATTTAATGAAAGGTTTCATTAGTTAGTTCATTCCACTGCAACTTTATTCATTTTTTTTAAGTTCTTTAATATTAAATTTTTGTTATTTGTTATGTTTAATGAATAAAAAGAATCAAACAAATCCTTTTTGCAGTATCTAATATAAATACATGATATGTTATCTGACAACATAATAGATAAAAAAATACTTATAATCAAGATTTGGTTAAAAGATGTGTTTAAAAACAAAAAAACACGACATGGCATTAAAAAAATTAACAAAGGTCTGAGCATCAATTCTATATATTTCAGGCATGCTGATTTCAATAGCGTAATTTATTTTTTGATCTATGGTACAGTTTTTCCGCAAAATTACTTTAAAGTTTGACTGTTGAAATCTAACTACAAGACCAGTATTAATATGTATGGTACAAATTTGATTCCCAAAGTTTAAAATCAAACCCGCTGTTGAGCGTTTTTTCTAATTTTTCTATTTTCGCGAATTCTATCTTTAAGTAATTAATCGAGCTAATCAAATGTTCACACAGTGGAAAGCGTCATTTAAGAGGAGTTATATTAGCAAGAAAAAAGTTATTTTATCAAAGTTTTTTATGCGAAATTCGCGATTTGTCTAAAATGTTACATGGCAGCATAGCTTTCCAGGATGACAAACGGTCCAGCTTTTAGTATGATATGTAAATACATTTCAACAGTATGTTTCCAAGTTTTCAGCTAAAAATATTTACAAAAGTTTTCGTGGCTGAATTTCAGTTTATGGGGGACACCCCTAGAGAAAAAATCTGAATATGCCATCCCCTTCAGAATGTTCCCAGGAGTACGAAAATCATAATGAATAAGGGCGCTCACGCCCCCTATGGGCGTGGCAGTCGAAAAACGACCCGGCCCACCTACGTAGACAATATGGGTATCAAATGAAAGCTAATGTCTTCACGATTCCAAAAATAGCCATAGTTGCCAGATCGGGCGGTTTTTGCAGCCGATACGGCCATTTTTGTTAAATAGGGGCGGGGGTGAAAAACGACCCATGCCACCTACTTAGGCAATATTGGTATCAAATGAAAGGAAATGTCTTCACGATTCCAAAGGCATTCTCATATTATACTAAAAGTTGGACTCTGGGCTCATCGCGGAAAGCTATGCTGCCATATACAATTAGTAGCAAATCAAGCTTTTTGCATATGAGGCACGATATTAAAATTATATATTATTTTTTTTATTGAAACATCTCTTTCTAAAAGGCTCTATCCACTGCATGATCATTTGGTAAGGTCAATTGCTAGTTTAAGTCAAAGTCAAAGCTTAAAAACATAAAAAAACGTTGTATTTGACTTCTATTTTTTCAAAATGAACAGAATCTTACGCTTTTATTCGGTTTAGCAAGATTTTAAAATGTAAAAATGATTTTGCATAAATTAAAATATAAAAATTTATATAAATTTTATATTTTTTTAATAAAAAAAAAAAAATTGCATAATAAAGCACAAAATATGCATATAAAGACAAAATATTGCTAAAATATGCAATTACAAATCAATGTAATTTTTTTAAAAAAAACATGCATTAGCATGAAATTCCTTGCCCTATTTATAAGTTTGTGATGTTCGTACACAGAAAAATTAATTAAATTGATTTGTTGAACATTTTAAGAGCTGTCAATTAAAAATTAATTGAATCAATTAAATATTTGCTCAAATTCGGACCTTGCTGGAAATTTTTTTAATATTGCTCAAAACATATTGTTGTTGTTTTTTGTAATATTTATGTAAGTAGTTGTTTTTTTTATAAATGTTTATGTATTAGTAATAAATATTTTAAATTCATTTTAGTTAGATTTTATTAATTCTCATTAGGTTTATTACTTTATTAAGTTAAATAATTTTATTTCAGTGATTAAAATTTAAATATTAATTTGTTCTATCACACTATCATAAAATTGATAATGTAATTTTTGAAATTTAAATTTTGTTTAATAAAAATGTAACCAATTTTTTTAAACAAAAAATGCTAAAAACAAATTAAAAATGTTTTAGTTTTAAATTTTAAAAACTTAAAACCAAAAGTTTATTTTTCGATCTTTGATCATAAATTATGATGTGAGCAAGATTATTCAAGTTCAAGATCATTTGTTTTATGTTAAACAAAAAACCGTGCAATGTTTATTTATTACTCAAAAAAGTTTTCTGTCCGCTAACTTAAAGCAGACTTTATCTACTGACTTTATCTTGAACTTGAATAATCTTGCTCACATCATAACAAATTCAAAATTATTAAAAATATAGAATGTTGTTAACAAAAGGGCTAATTTCTGTAAAAAAAACATACAAAAAAAGTTTTCCATACTCCCTACGTTTCAGTAGAAAGAAAAAAACTAATTTCTGTGTGAATTTGTTCACATAAGTATAAATAAATCTGTTAACTAAATGAGAATTACGTGCTGGTTTAAATTCAATATTAAAAAATTCAAACATTTTGTATGGCAACAACACTTTATCCAATTGTTTTTTGCTTTTTGAAAAGGTATACAATATTGATTACTTTTTAATCAAATCAGTTATTATTTAATTGAAAAATAATTCAATTAAAGATCTATCAATTTCTAATTGATATTAGCAATTTTCGTTGTTGGCGGAATTTCAGCAATTTAAGTTATTGAATCGGTGGTTTTCGTGATTTAAAAGGGTTTTTTTTTTGTGTGTACCTCGTTATTGGTGCGCTAACATCAACTTGGTATACCTCAAACTGTTTGAATTTACAACATTTTTCAAATACTGTTCTTAAAACTCAATTCCATTAAAAATTAAAAAAAAACATATTTAACAAAAATGCAATAGTTTAAAAGTCGGGAAATTTTGGTTTCACGTGTAAACCACAATACAGCAATATGGGAATTACTTTTTAGTGAATGTATCTCCCAAGTCTCGTGATTCCATGTTGTATTGTTTTGGATCTAAAAGTTAAAAACTATGAGCTAATAAGTAAAATTAATGGAAAAGCTCAATAAGTTTCAAGTAATTTTCTGAATTTTTCGACTTTTAAATGTTTGTCAATTCTTTAGGGGATGACTTTTAAACCTGAAACTTTACATGTCCTAGTTTTTGAGTATAGTCTTCCTAACCCTGTCCACCGTTAAAATAAAAGTACTGAGATCAAAAGCAAACAGTATCCATAATGAATTAATAAATTAAATTCATGCTTGTATTTGCATTTGGTCACTCTAAAATTATGCTTATTCTTAAAGCTTTCATTTCTCACCCAAACAAAATCCAATACAGAGAAAAAAGCTTTATAATAAATTGCAATTTTGCACTTGAATTTCTGGTTGTTAAAAACAAATAACAAAAAAAAAGAAAAGCTCAGGATGTAGAAAAACACAAACAACATAAGTCTCTTTCTCTCTTTTATTCTGTTTATTGGGATTTTGCGAAGTGGAACTTTATAATTTGAATGATTATGAAGGTCATTGCGTCGTCATGAAGTCTTTTTATATAAAGTATTTGATTTTTATATATAGCAATGGCTAGAGGATATTTTACTGATTTTTATTCCTTTGATGCTACCAACAGTATACAATATTACTACACTACTATAAATAAGAGTTTTCTGTTTCGTTGGCTGTATATATTTTTTGTTAATTTCTTCGTATCTATTTTGGTAACAGTGATAACAACATTTTTTTACAATAGAAAACTTAAAAACGCTGAAAATATTATGCAGAGACAGTCAGACATTTGGTGTTTTTTTTCTCAATCAACAGATTTATTATATCCTTTACCAGGCGCGGATTCCAACTTTTTGGGGGGAAACTTTTTTGATAAAAAATTTTTGACTTAAAATTTATATCACAAATATATGATCTTTATTCGGTATTCTGCATAAGCCGAATACCCAATAAAAACATTATTTGTCCAAATTTATTGGTTAATGAATAATTGTGCAAAAATCTATATTTTTGCAAAAAAAAAATCGTGAAAATGTATTTAACATTAAAATGTTTTGCTGAATAATTTCGGCGGTTTCTGATATCACATAAACCTAAAAAATTATGATGATAAAGATAAAAATTTTAATGGACGAAAAATAATGAAAATGGTTTGTAAAGTAATGTAACTTTTCTTCATAAAGTGAACTAAAAATTTAATAAAATTAATGAAAAGCTTATTACTTTTAACAAAACAAGTTTTTAATGAAACTTTTTTATTGTGTGACTGAAAGAAACTGTTAATTAAAAAAATATATTTTTCATAAAATTTTATGAAACTTCGATTAGGACGAGTTCAGCTGCTTCTATGCAAAAATTTATTAATGTCATGCAGAGAATTCTCTCAGTGTATTATCCGACCTAACAGTTTTGCCAAAAAATATATATATTTTATTTTATTTTTGTTTGCATTTTAATGCGTTATAGACAAGTTTTGATATTGCACTAAGAGAATTATCTGCATGATATTAAAGAATTTTTGCATTAAATCAATGAAATTGCACTAAAATTTGTCTATTGAAACTTTTTATTAAGTTAGGGCTAGTTTAAAAAAAAAAATTGTACAAAGAAATATAATTTTATTTATAAAAAAAATTGTTTCACGCAATGAAAAGGTTTCATTAAAAAAGATATGTAGCCTTTCATAAATTTTCGTTTTTTTTTTATAAAGAAAAGCTTAATTGTTTTACTGAAAAATTAAATTATTTTTCATCCAACAAAATTTTCTCAGTGAGATTTGAATGTCAAATTTAAGGAAAAGCACAAAAGCTATATATAAAACAAACTGAATTCCAAACTGTTTTCCAGTTTGCCGAAAGTTTGACTACCAAAAGGTGAATTTGTTGTTTAACTTTGGAATTTTACTTAAATTTTAATTTCAAAACCAAATTCGATCGACCCAATAAACATTTTTCCATTAGCAAAATTAATTTTTTTTAAACATTTTCTTACCGAACTGTTTTTTCAGACACAAATAACACGGCATGACATAAAAAAAGGGATAAGGTTGTGACCAACAATTGAAGGGCTTATTGTAAAAACTTGATAAGCCACATTTTATTTTTAGTTTGTTTTCGCCTTTTAAATATTAAAAAAATGCAACCAATATGACTTTTGCAGGACCTTTATACTCTGTGTACTTGCAATAAGTGTTTAAGCAAGACTCTATCAAATATTACTCAACGGATGCCTACAAAACAGCGAAAATCCATAAAATAGTAAATGTGGCTTATCAAGTTTTTACAATAAGCTCTTCAAATCTATATATTTCGGGAATGCTGATTTCAATGGTGTACCTTTTTTTCGATCTACTTGCTGTTTTTTAAATACAAAAATTTACAAATGCAATAAATTTGATTTCTTTCTATCGGAATCTAAGGACAAGACCAGTATTAAAATGTATTTTACATATTTGATTCCCAAAGCTTAAAATCAAATTCGCTGAAATTCAGCGGACGATATCTTAGAGAAGCAATAAGATATTAGACAGATAAAACCTGAATTTCAAATTCAATAAATAAGACTATCAAATGATATAAAAAATTTTGTGAAAAAAACCTAATTCGCGATGTTTTAACGTCCATAATATAGCCAAAAACTGGGTTTTTAAAACTTTAGGCTAATATATTTTGTATATTAAGATGTGATTAAGAAATGGAGGCCAGATTCGGGTCAGCCCGCAGTAAGCCTTTAGTTCCAGAATTAGAAAACTTGTTGTCCTGTAAATTTAAGTAAAATGTATCTGTAGTTATTAGTAAAGGCAAAATAGTAGGAAAAAGTAGTAAACATTACTAAAATTTACTAGAATTTTAATAAACCCCCCATGGAAATCAATTTTCTAAAATCATTAATTTTTTTTTTACTAAAACTTAGTAGGGGGGAGGTTTGCAGGTTGCCAAGCCCTTAGCTTTTTGATCATAACTCGTCATAAAATCAACGTGAAAAGGCTTCCTTGAAGTTTTAGATGATATTTAGGGGAGAAGGGAAAATAGTGGACTGTATATGGTGTGTAGATTGCCAACTGGGAATTGCGCAATATAAGCCACCTAAATATTGAGTAATTGTGTTAAAGCCTTTGCCGCAATATTTTATAATTTCTCCGTGCGTGGAGTAATTATAAAGAATGTGTATGTAATGAGAAGTTAGAAATAAAAGGGTAGAATTGTTGTGTAAATAATTCATTATTTACAAATACGTTTTTAAATTTAAAATTCAAATTAAAGTTCTACAAATATATAAATTTGTTGTGTTACAATTCATATGACTTATTTTTTGTCTAAAATAAATCAATTTTAGACACAACGTATTGTTTATATATTCATATGTTGGCAAATGGAAATATCTATCAATTCACAATCCTGACCTAGACATAAATTGAATTTGCAAAAATACTCAAAAGTATCTGAAATCGGTAAATTAAGAAAAGGCTTTCAGATTGGCACCACTTAAAAAACTGCTGAAAATATAGAAAAATTCAAGTTAAACACCTGATTTAGAAAATTGATTAAAATGTATTTTCTCTCGGTGGTCACAGGTGGTCTAGGATTAGGTATTGACAAAAAAAATACTCCACAAAAAGTGTGTATAGTAGGGCGGGTCGATTTAAAAATCGCTCAACGTTGAAGGAAAATCGTATTTTAGCGATCAAAATAAGAAACTTTGCCGAAGGAACCATACCTCTAAAACGAATTCTGATGTCCCGACTTTTGACCCGTAGGGTAAAATTTTGTAAAAGTCCACTTTGATATTTCAGAAAGTAGGAGGAATCTCTCCAAGATTATGGGAGCTACTTCTTCTATGGGAGATACGCTAGCAGATTAATGCATAAAACATCATTCTAGGTGACCGTTAAGGGGCTAAAATTTAAGTTCAAAGAGGGCCTTTTTAGTCGTGTTTTTATAGTAAAATGTGCAAATCTCGGAATAGAGATATTTCAGAAAGTAGGAGGAGTCTTTCCAAGATTAGGGTCTCTATTTCTTCTCCGGAAGACGCTCTAGCAGATTAATGTATAAATGGGTCAAAGTGGGATTTTTCGAAATTTTAAACTACGGGTCAAAAGTCGGGACATCAGAATTCGTTTTAGAGGTATGGTTCCTTCGGCAAAGCTTCTTATTTTGATCCCTAGAATACGATTTTCCTTGAACGTTGAGCGATTTTTTTGCCTCCATACAAATCGACCCGGCCTAGTGTATAGGGTTTGAAATCACTATATTTCAGATTTCAGAAGAAACTATTTAAAAAAGAGGTGTAAACTAATTTTAAAGTATAACAACACAGAGCTACACAATTTTAGATACACTAAAAAAAAGTTAGTAAAATTAGCTGAGTCAGCAAAATTTTAGTCAGGAGTTTGCTTGCAAAAAAATTGAAAACGACAGCCAAAAAGGCCTTTGTCTTCCGCGAGAAAATCAACGCTGAACCTGAACCTCACAAACCACCATCGAACGTTCACATCGACGGAACATATTCGGGATAAGCTTCGGTGAGTAATCAATGTGCTTCAGCTGCACTCTTGTTCAAATTGCAAAACTTTCCGAAAATTATGCAAAATGTTGGCACAAAATTCGACATTTCCGAAGCAAAAAAAAAAAAAGTTTATTGTTTCGTTTCAATGACTAAGTGATAATAAATGATGTTTACCCTCCAAAATGCCAAATAAGTTATTAAAGACCCAAACCATGTGTAAAAGATACGCCATCTCATTTTTATGTTATACACTCATCGCATCATTGCATTTTTAAGTAATACGCCCAATAACATCGCGTATTATAAATTTCAACGAACGAATTTTCCGAAAAGGAATAAGATATTACACTGATAATAATCCATGCATAAAAATACGAAAACATTTCGAAATTACAAAAACTTTCGTCAGATATACAAAAATTTGTTAATTTTACTAAAGCTTTTGTAGTTTTGACAATAATTTCGTATTTTTATGCATGGATTATTATGAATGTAGAAAGGTTAAATCTGAATTTTGAAAACAACACACTGAGAGAATTGTCATGCGTTTCTGCATTAAATCAATGAAGTGTCTCTGGAACTCTTCCATTGAAACTCTTCATTGATTTAATGCAGTTTTTCATAAAATTTAACGCTATGTTATAAACTTCAACGCTATGTTATAAACTTCCTGACTTTTTCTAAACTTTATGTTAAAATATCTCGAAACCCTGATAGGATATTGGAAAGGTTAAACCTAAGTTTTGAAAAACAGTAGGGATAATATCAGATGACATAAGAAATTTTATCAAAAAGTCAAATTACGTCCCTAATATAGCAAAAAAACGGGGGTTTCTAAACTTTATGTTAAGATATCTCAGAAACCTGATGTGAAGCAGACATTCTGTGGTCAAGATCCGAATTACGGCATTCGTGATTGAGTGAAATTTTTCGAGTGAGTTACTACATACAAAAATACTAATAATGAAAAGACAAAGTTTTTAATTTATTTCTAATCAAGGACCGAACTACAACAACCCTGATCAAAAAAAATTTTGTTAAAATGTTTCACTTTCGGAAATAAAAAATAAATTTCGATTTAAAAATTACGATCACGAATTCCGTAATTTGGCCCCAGCCTTTATAGTAAAACCTAAACATCGTTAAGACTCATTGGTTTTAATTTTTAAAACGAGAAATTTAGCTTTTTGGTTGTATTATAAAAAAACGGTTTACCCAAAAAAAAAAAAAAAAAAAAAAACAAAAACGCTAAAATGACATTACTTTTTGGCATCATCTGTATATGTGTGAGCCATGTAAATGTTTGCAATCTAAGTTTAGTTGCCAATCATTTTTCAACACTAAGACTTGTGTTTTTAGCTATAAACGCGTATTTCGCGTAGACGGTTTATCTTGTGTTGTTGTATTGTTTTTTCGCATAAAATGTTTGTGTGTTAATTGTGTTTGATTAATATAGAGCAAAAATTGTTTTCGTTTGAAAATCCTTTGAAAGAAAAAAAGCTCGAAACAATATTTGTTATATTGTATAATTTTACAATATATTTTACTGTAATAATACAATTTATTAAGATATTTTTTTTTTTGAAAACTAGCGTTTTTACAATATCGTTTTTAATCTTATACTATTAACTCTTTTACGTGATTATATGATATATTATTTATATTGCTTCCGTTCTATTGCGCGAAATTAGTTTATTTTTCCCTAACGGTCGCAGCAATAATAATTGTAATAATGTGTTAATTTTATTTATTTATTTTTATTGTAAAGAGTGTTTGTTGTTTTTTTGTTAATAAAAATAATAAAAAGAGGTGTTTTTTATTATATTATTTGCTGATTGTTGCTGACAGCTAGAACAATACTACTACCACCCGCTATAGACTTTTTTGTTATACTTTGGTTGGCTTTTAATTTGGCGCAAATCATCGTCATCAACATTCATAATGACCACGGAAAAGGTGCGAACATATTTATACAAATCAAAATTAACAAGACATTTTTTTTAACCCTTAAATGCTCACTGTATCTTTAAAGATACAACCATTGAAAAAATCGCAACATCTTTATTTGGAGCAATTTGATAAATTTTTTAATAAAAATTTAGAATTGCGCCTTTTATTAATCATTAAAGTCAAACAAATTAAAATGTGCAAAATTAATTAAAAACTAAAAAAATGCGGTTTTTATTATATCGAAAAAAGGCAAAAAATAATTTTAAAAGGTTTAAATAAAATGCATACACTGTGGAGCAAAAGTGAGCCAATGTTTTAAAATTAAAGCGCAAGATGTATTTATTCTCCAAATATTTTTGGCAAAAAAAAAAAAATTAATCTAATTAGGTATAAAGGGGTATGGTAATGTGTCCTCTTTATAATCATAGAGGTCCAACCTTTTTAAATAGCATACAAGTACAGTTGAACCTCGATTATCCGGGCCTCTATTAGCCGGGTACATCTGTTAACCGGCATGCTGTTGGTTTGATTTATACCTCTATTAACCGTGTTTACCTCTGTTATCCGTGCTATTATTTTTTTCCTCTATTAACCGTGCTTCACCTCTATTATCCGTGCACCACACATATTTATTTGCTTGTTTTGTTGTTCTTTTCATCTACATACAAAGAGTTAAAATTCGGGAAAAATAAATAACTTCTATTAACCGTGTTTTCGATTATCCGTGCTGAGTCCGGTCCCGTGCAACCCGGATAATCGAGGTTCAACTGTATTTAGTTTTTTAATACAAGTATAGTTTTGAGTTAATCGGCGTCTTGGTGCAAAATTGAGCCAATGACCTTTTCATATACAATTTGAGATTGTAGAAGATATAGGAGGGGCCAAAAGGTTAGGACCTCTATGATTACGAAGAGGACACATTACCATACCCCTTTATACCAAATTAAATAATTTTTCCAAACAGATTTGTGTTTTAATTTTAAAACATTGGTTCAGTTTTGCACCAAAGTGTAGGTATTTAGAGGCAAATGTAGGCTTTCAAATGATATAGTTTTTTTGTTCCTATGTTTCTTCATTTTTGTGTAACTGGTAATTTTAAATTTAAAAATTTTTAGTTTTTCGGTTATAAGAAGTGTGAAAAAAATTATTTTAAAAATCGTGGTACTCAGTTTTTGTTTATTCAGCATTTCACATCATAAAAATACATTTTCACTCAAATTGACGATGTTGAGCATTTAAGGGTTAATTTTGTTTTTCAATATTTTATATTAAGTATTTTTGGTATTTTAAAGTATGATTGCCTTTAATAATACTACACAACGGCCAAAAAATATGAACTACAATTATTGCGGTTATTATATTTACATTATACAACCAATTTTTTTCGGGATTTAACCGCCAAGTCATAAAAGTTTTTTTAAGAATATTTTTTTATTTTATTAATTAATAATCATAGAATTACAAATTATATAATATTACCCTGACCGCGCTACTATGGCTTTTGGCGCGTTGTAGCGAAAACAGACCAGTGCCTCTGGTGAGAATCGAACCCACGACCCCCGCACTGATAAGTCAGTACGCTACCAACTGGCGTACCGATGCGCATTTTTAAGAATATAAATCTACACATACCTTTAATTTGAGTATACACACAGAGATAAATGTTGATATTTTCCAACTGAAATTCTGCTATTACTACTAAAATCTGTTTGTTCAACTGAATATTGGTTTTCAGAGAAAATATTGGGTTTCATTACACAATTCGGTTAAATCAACTGAAGTTTAGTTGAAACAACCAAAATATTTAAAAATCACATTTGAATATAATTGCACTACCAGAATTTATTAATCGAAAAACCCAAAATACAGTTTTTAATTCGGTTTTCACTTGATTTTTCTTTGTGTAATCAGGTCGATGTTAGGTTGTGTTGACAAGAGGAAAGGTGTTTACCCACCCTTCATGATCATCCATAGACCTATACACCTATGCCGGAAGGTCGGCATTTTGTGCGCTCTGACATTTGGGCACGAAAACGCTCCGGCCTACCTAAAGAATTGAGTATCCTTCCAGTAGCCCATTAGTTTCCCCAAACCCTCATCCCGCAACCACTCCAGCGACGGTATAACGTCCCGTAGTGATCCAGGGTCTCATCGTACTCCCCACCAGCCTTATAAACTCTGCAGTCGCCCCTTTCCATTCTCGAAAGGCGTCCATGTTTGTAAATATCAGGATATCGTGCTGGTAGTTAAAATTTTACATTTTTAGTTTTATCCTAATAATTTTGATGTATGTATGCTAAACATTTTTTAAATTTCATCACAGTCTATAAACTAGACCAACGGTTCCGCGGCTCTCCAATGGTCCGTAGGGATATTCCAGGGGGTCCGCGAGAGGTTCCGACAAAATTATTGTTTGAAGTCCTTTAAGCCGGAACATAGTGGGTATTTGAAAGAAAAAATGGTAATAAATGTTAAGTTTTCTTTGATCTTCTTTTATTTTATTCTTCTTAGTTTAAACGAGCTTAAGATCACTTATTTATTAATTATTTATTTTCAATATTTCGTCTCCACATTGGGTGACTTCTTCAGGAAACAAATATTACAATTTGAGATGAAATATTGGAAATAAATAATTAATAAATAAATGAAGACGAAATATTGGAAATAAATAATTAAAAAATAAATGATCTTAAGCTTGTTTAAACTAAGCAGAATAATGGTAATAAATATCAAAGTTCTAAGATACTGATGCGATTGCTTTGAATCAAATTGGAAATTGTGAAAGAGGTGTAAATCTTTTGCAAAATGGTGCACCCGGTTTTAGTACAGGGTGTATTAAGTTTTAAAAAACGATTTGTCGATTTTCAAAAAATTTACATCAATTCCTCCTTGGTGCGCTGACATCAACTTGGTGTACCGAAAACTGTATACAATAACACAATTTTTTTAATACTGTTCTCAAAACCCTATCGCAAAAATTTCGTTTCACTTGCAAACCAGCATACAGCTTTTCACCAAGCAGCGATAAGGAAATTACATTTTTAGTGACTCCCAAGTCTATTGACTCCGTTTTGTATTGGTTTGGATCTGAAAAGTTAAAAACTAGGAGAAACATAATAAAATAGATAAAAAAACTCTTGTAAGTTTCAAGTATTTTTTTTTTAATTTTTCGACTTTTAAATGACCATCAATTCTTTAGGTGAAGAATTTTACCAACCGACTGAAATCCGTTATAGCCGAATTTGAGTCGTAATAACTGAATTTCAGTTGGCAAATAGTTAAATTTTACTCTGTGTCTATAGTTAACAGAAATAAGTGGCATCTAAAGTCAGTTTCAACAGGTGTCGAAAATTTTTGAAGTAGCTCATATGCTTCATGTATTTCTTTCAGTTTTTATGGCAAGACATTTGCAATGATATAAAATATTTTTTTTTTTTAAGAATGATATTCAATATTAGAAAAACAAAAACTTTTTCATACTCCCTTATATCAAAGGATTACTGTAACCACAAGTAATATGTATGGATCCTTTTCTTGTTTGTGCTTTATTTTATATTATTTCTAAACGAATATTACCCAATTACATGGCCAATATTTTGACATAAACAAGGTCAACATATTTTTGTTTGTAAATATAACCCACACTGAAAGAATTATTTATCTTCACTTCTGTAAGGAATTTCTTCAAAGTTTTAATGAACGTTGTTACTGGAACTTTATTATTTATGCTTTTCATAGAACCTAGGAAGCAGGATCCATTAAAGTCAATTCTTAAGAAATTTGTCATAGAATTAATGTAAATCTTCATAAAAGGAATTAAGCATTCCGACAATGAATAGCGTTTAATAGCATTTATGGCATTTATGAGACTTATATTTCATCAATATTGCATTTGTTTTTCCAAGAAAATTTAAGTTCACTCTAATTAATTTCTGTTTAAATTTACCCAACTTATAGTAGGAAACTGTACTCCTACTATAAATTGGGTAAATTTACTCTATGTGTGTAAATTGGTACACACAAAACGTGTAAAAAATGTATAGCAACATTCTATATTACGCATAATGTGTGTAAATTTAAGTTTTAATATGCCTAACGAAGCTTTCAGTAAAGTAAAGCAATTATTTATTATTTTGCTATATTTATTTAATAAAAAAAAAAACGGCTATTTAGATATAAGTAAAAATTGCTTAGTTAAAAAGGAAAATACCACTAAATACTGCTGCGTAAGAAAATGTCATTCCCGGTACTTATTACAGTTAGTCTAAATGTGAAACCGTATCCAACAATATAAAATAGACAAAACGTTAATTGGCTCAACATGGCCTTATAAAAGAGAATATCAAGATTAGCTGAATAGAAAAAGCAACACCAATACAAATCAATTTTACTGGAAAAAATAACCAAAAGTCTCAAATTTTGTTGATTCAATTCAGAAAGGACTGGCACAAGCATCACTATTGAACATGATCAGGCACGTAGCTAGGAATTTGTTTCGGGGGGGGGGGGGGCTTTCGATTTTTTATTTTGATTATATATTTTTTTTTTGCACACTAACAGCTTTTTTTTTTTTGTTTTGTTTGCTAAATTTTTACCTTTACGTAATGGGCAATCATGTATTAATAATAGAAATCGCTTTCTCATGTCATTTTGAAACAAAAACCTCCCGCATAAAGTGCATTTCCTTAAAATGCATTTTTTTATTTTTTACTTATTGTGTTCATTATTTTGCGAATTTTGATGTCTATATCGCTAAACAACGCTTTAATCTGTTGGATCAAAATTCGCGAAACACGTCAAATTTGAAAACGTTAGTGTTCTTTAAGTTGGATATGCATCGTTATTGTCTAATTACGTTAAATTTTTAGCTAAATATTAATTTTTAGTTTAATTAAATAAAAAAAAGGGTTATGCGGAAAACTTTTTGAAAACCGCGAAAAATAAAATTGCGTTACTTTATATTTTTATGTGCTAATATACTTCTAGGGTAGGTAAAGCTTGTTAAATGTAAAAAAAATTAAAAAAGTTTCAACTTTTAATAACCCGATTAAAATTAATATGATGCTTTACATAATCATACGAAATTTAATATGAGTCTTAATACAGTTTTATCCGAGAAATGGACATAATAATTAAATAACATCCGAATAATGACGCGATACAATTTAATACGATTTTATATAGCGGTATAAATTTATATCTGAACTGATACTGATATATACAAAATAAGCTATAGTTGTATCCGGTTTTTGATTTTAAAACGTCATGAAAATCTGAAATATCTGTTAGTCCTTTTAGACTTTAGCCACTTGCAAAAGGTTTACAACTTTATAATTTGTAACAAATTCCATAGCATTTGGAAATTTTATTACATTCAAAAATAAAAAATAATATAATGAAAATGAAGATTTTGTGGAATTTATTAACTTCACCATTGAATAACAAACACGGAAAAAACGTTAAAACTAAATTTAGAGTTTTAGATTGAAACAAATCTTAGACTAAATTAAGAACTCATAATGTTACAAATGAAGCAAATTATTTTTTTAGGGTTAAGAACCAGAAAGAAATCAATTCAAAATACCAAAATTTTTTTCGTATTTTGGCGTTTATTTTGGGAGTTTTTTAAAT
Organism: Delia radicum; assembly: GCA_021234595.1. Lineage (NCBI taxonomy): Eukaryota > Metazoa > Arthropoda > Insecta > Diptera > Anthomyiidae > Delia > Delia radicum. Next base: position 122,748,669 of record CM037853.1, on the reverse strand, counting down.
TTCTGCAATTTTGAGGATTGTTTTTTAAATTTTGGCAATTTTTTTTCAAATTTTGCGATATTTTCAAATGGTTTCGATTTTTTTAAATTTTGGGCGATTTTTTTACAATGTTGGTGATTTTTTTAAAATTTTGTAATTTTTCCCAATAGTAAACAATATTCAATTAAATTTTTAATAGGTGTGAATAAAACTATATGTAATTGAAAATAATATTAATTAGATACAAATTATTTTAGTTGTTACTACAATTGCATCAACACGACCGCATTCAGTTAAACTTTTGCTGAATCAACAAATATTTTAATTAAAACTCAATTTTAGTTTTTTTTGTGTAGACATATTTAATTTTTAGTTTGCATTGTCTCAAAGAATTTTTTGATTATATTTTAAGTCAAAGACTTCGAAATCTCTAATGAAATGATTTTATTTAGTGCTTTTTGTCGAAAATCAACTCTAACAATGATAGCCCATTTGCAGGCGATGTTTTCTAACGAAATTTTAAGATTCGAACCATATTAATCTATTTCCTATTTGATCCAAGTCAAAAATAAATATTTTCATATTAAATTTATCAATAACATTGTTACTTTCTAACGAATTGTATTAAGTTTTTAAATTTGTCAAATCATTTCGGGGGGGGGGGGGGGGGCTCTAGCCCCCAAGCCACCCCCCCCCCCCCCCCCCCCTAGCTACGTGCCTGAACATGATAGATGTTCAGAACAATGATTCGATTATATCAAAACCTTATCTGTGAACAAAACCACTAAAAATATATAAGTTTTGATAATATTTTTAATTTATTTTTAGATATTTACCACAGCTATTATTTTATTTTTCCTCAAATACAGCACCAAAAATAAAAATATATTGAATTAAACATTTTTTTTTTCTTCTGTTTGACAAAGTGTGACAAATTTTTCAAATAAATAAAAACAAAAATTGCACACATTTAATGTAAGTTTACCTATTTAAGTGCTTAAAATTCAGAAACATTATCAACATACATAATACCATAATTCGTGTGCGTTATTGCTAACAAAATTTAGTAAATTGTTTTTTTAAGCAGTTTGTGCTTAAAATCACGCATTGTGCTTGATTTTACATATAAATTTACTCCCATTATAGCAGTAATTTTACAAGCATTTTTTAGAGTGTTACTTTCCATATTTTACTTGTTTTATAAATAAAAAGTGTGTATTTTTTATAAAGAAATATTTATTTTAAAACCAAAGTTAGTTAAAATCAAAAGAAAATCATTAAAAGCATATCTACGTTTCAGTGATTTTTACTGCGTTTTAATGTTTAGAAATATAATAATATGCAACACTCGTCCCTGTCATTCTTTATACGCATAAGACAGAGATAGCAACAAGCTAAAAGATAGCATTTAAATTTTTGTTTAGAAATGTTGAGGTTAAGAAAAAGAATAACCGTTTTTCTCTAAAAATTATAAACACTATTAATTTTCAAATCAGGCTAGACTAGTTTCTGCCTCTTTTTATGGACAGGCGTCATCAGTGATTTTCCATTTTAAATTGTATTATTATTTGTGTATTTAATTGTCAGATTGTCTCTATATGATACAAGAATCAAACCTGCGCTCTTCTTATATTACAAACATAACAATACCAAGTCATGACCGTTTAGCGATCACACCCAAGTATAGCCTTGAATGTAATGCAGCTATATTGCAGTTTTCTTTGCTATTAGCTTTTTCTGTTATTGTGTATTATACTAAGAAGTGAACAACACTAACAGACACAAATATTCTATTTTAAGAGCTTTTGTTTATTTTTCTAATCTCCTCCGTCTCTATTTCACAACGTTACCAGATTGACGTATGGTTTTTACGTTCAGTGTTGACAACTTTTACGTTTAAGTTGAGACATCGCCACAGGGCAAATTTTTAAATGTATTTTAGTAGTGTTATTTTAACTTCATATACACAGTCGCAATTCATTTTTAATTAAAATTAAAAAATGAATTTTAAAATTAAAAAGTGAAAATATTAAAAAAAAATTAGAAAATGGTAAAATTTATTAATTGTTGTTCTTGCGACAAATTGTTTATTTGTCCGAATAAGTTTTTTAAGCATTTGAATGGATGCTATCCAAAAAATGCAAAAGAGAAAGAACAATATTGATTGAACAAAAAATGATTAATATGTTTATTTTACGTTTTGTTACGTTTTTTTATGAATTTCTTTTAACTAAAAATAAATTGTTTTAAAAAATATATATATATGAGTTTTTTTACAAGTTTGATATAATTTTTATTAAAAATAAAAATTATGTTTTTTCGACCTTTAATTGTGCAATGAAAATGAAAATTATTCAAGTTCGAGGCCATACTCTATATTTCTTTATTAGGATATTGTCCTAACAAATAATCTATAGAGTTTTTTGTTTTCAAATTTATTATTTGACCCTTTCAGGAATGTGTTGATAGATCTATTTCGGGAATTTTCTAGGTTCCCATCATCAGAACACGTTTTGAAAGCGGTAACAATCCCATGTCAAACATCAAACATTCATATAAACTAGTTTACTCACTACATGAGAACTAATTAATATATGAGCTTGAAATTAAAGATTATAACCATTGATCAAAAAATAAATTGAAAACTTGTTTGTTATGTGCAAGGTCCACCTCTGGTGGATATTCAATACACGTTTTTTGTTTTTCTCTCCTTTTTATATTTTTTTTATTTAAAATGGGTTTTTCGATTTAAATATTATTAAAAATCAACAACTTTTTTTTTATTTTTTTTTTTATTTTAACAATCCCGTTTGTTAATATGACAATTTATTTGTTTGAAAGTCAACAATCAACTTAATAATATCGTTTGTTAAAATGCTTTGAATTTCAACAAATTCGTTTGTTGACTAAGTTATTGAAATAAATTTAACAATCAATCTACAAACATGTTGTTTGTATTTACAAGATCAAGTATAGGAGCAATTTCAAGTAAAATATTGTTTGCATTAACAAAAAGTTTGTATTTACAAAAAGTTTGTTTGTATTTACATTTTTTTTTTTTTATTTGTGTATGTTAGATTAAGATAAAAAAACTATAATTTTTTCAAAATTTTATAAAAAAAATTTTTTGGAGTCGCTAGTAGACTTTGAAAATTTTTCCGATTTCGAAAATAACATATTATCACAAATGTAGTTTATTTTAAAATTAAAAAAAAAAATGAAAATGAAGTTATTCAAGTTCGAGGTCGTATTCTACATTTATTTACCAGAATATTGTCCTAGTAAATAAATTATAGAATTTTTTAGTTTTTCAATTTATTCTTTGACCACACCTTCAAGAATTTGTTGATAGATCTATAAATATCAATAAAGGTCGAATAAATCATAATTTTTATTAACAATAAAAATTATATCAATCATTTTAAAAAAAAAATAATATAAATTTTTTTAAATTACATTTAATCACAATAATTCAGGATTTCACAAATGTAGTTTATTTTAAAATTAAAAAAAAAAATTAATCTAAATCATTTTGAATTTCATTTAATCACAATAATTCAGAAAACAAGTATATTAAGTTCTTATCAGATTGTTAACCCTTTACCACACTAGGCCAAAAAATGTAAAATATTGCATTATTTTCAAAGCTGCAAATTTGAATAAAAAAAAAAAAAAGTAATGGTTGAAAATATTAAAATTATTTTGGACGCTTTTATTTAAGCACATCATAGACATTAAAATAAAAATAATTCTTTAGGTGTGCCTTAATTCAGTTATCGTGCGGATTAGGGGGAAAGTCAGTAGAGCTAACGTTGTTCAGTTCAGACAATTCGTCAATAAATTTTCGATGAAGACAATGTTTTTTTTGTACAGTATCACTACAATCACACAGTGCGAAATCCGCTGAGCCCCATTTATACAGAGTAGTTGCGCAGCGTCCAGTGTATGTTCTTATACGGTTAAGCCTGACCCATAGAAGTCTTGGTAGTACCGAAGCTGGTGGCCTGCAGGTAAGGTCGTGGATTTTAATGGTGTCATCGCACCAGACTAAATTCCAATTGTCCAAATGGTCTGTGGATCGTAGTAGTTGTCTGTGAGCGTTTCGACAAGCTTTAATGGTGGATTACGAGATTGAAGGCGATCGTTATGGGCTGTTTCGATATATTGATGTATTTTAAGGCTAGGATTACCGATTATCTTAAGGTATTCACGTTCTAGAACATATTGGCGTCTTATATTTGGTAGAAGACATTGAAGCGTTGAGTTAAACATCTAAATTTTTGACGTGTGGACTGTTGAGCCAGGCTGTTGACAGTATTCAAGCGATGCTGAGCGCAGTGTTTTTGCTGAAGCTCCTTAAGTAGTTGAAGCAAGTTTTTGGATGAGCTTGTTTCTCGTTTTTACTTTGTTGACAGGATTTTCTATATATTTCCGAAATGAGAGGGTTCTATCCAGGGTGAAACCTAGGTAGGTAGGATTATGTTGTATGGTAGTGTTACCTAAGAGTACATTCAGCTCTAGATTAGATTAGTTATTATTTAGATGGAAGCATTTAACTTCAGTTTTATTTAAACTCTGGCATAGTCTCCATTTTTTAAAGTAGCTTGCAAGTGACATAAGTTCATTATATTCTGCATCTTCGACTAGAGAGCGTTGAGTGGCTATATCAATGTCATCGGCACAAGTAAACTTTTTTGAAAATGTTTGATGGTAGATCATGTGTGTAAAGATTAAATAGGAGCGGAGCCAGTACTGATCCTTGAGGGAGTCCCTTATTAAGTTTACATTTTCTGCTTTTTTCGTTTCCAAGATTGTAAACCGGAGGTCAAAATTGACTCACAACATAAAATTGATGGCTATAACTGAATTTTGTATAAATTAGCCAACGAAAAATAATTTTAGTTCTTCATTAAGTAAAATTTTCAAAGTAATAAATCATAAGCATTAAAAGATTTTAACATTTATTAACCGTAGCTCGAAAAATTTCCGACAAAAAAATCAAAAACGAGTTTTTTACATGAGGTAATTTTGATGATGGGCAATTTGTGGCTAATGCTAGGATCTAAACAGAGAAAAAGGTGGATACTATTATAAAGGGTCCGCCATCTAACGTTTTTTTTTCAACTAGTGCTTATTTCGTGAATGGTAACACTTAGCTCATGACTGATATGGCAGATAATTAGTTTTATCCTTCCGCTGAAAAAATTGAAAGAAACTGGCATCCTCATCGATAAACCAAAGCGTGAAAAGCCAAAAACAGTGCGTACACCCGAGAATATTGCTGCTGTGGCAGAAAGTGTGCGTGAAGCGCCATCAGCATCAATTCACCGTCGTTCTCAACAATTTAACATTTCTGAGACATCATTGAGACGAATTTTGCATAAAGACCTTGGTATGACGTCATACAAAGTCCAATTGGTTCAGGAGCTCAAAAAAAAAAGTTATTTGGCGGACGCTTTAAAAATAATCGTTTGTTGCCTCATTTATACATATGCAACATTTTGTCTTAATCGAATAGAAATTTCGGATTCTTTACCTAGACAATTTTCGCCAAAATCCGTATAAAAGTGTGAACTCTCTAACCGGCAAACCCGCCTCCAGGCGGAGTATTTTAAATTGGCCATAAGTGCGCCAAATGAGTGATTTATAATAACAATTTAAGCTATTTCGATAGAAAACCAAATTTACAAAATATTTTGTGAAGTGTTATTTTGTGTGCATGGCACGATTTGGAATCGTGAAAGCGTTAAAAGTTAAAATTTCAAAAATAAATATTTAAAATGGACACAATTTCCAATGCCGTTGATGCTAAACACAAAGTAAGATTGATGCTTAAACTTTGAAAAAAATCTCTAATTTTTGTATAAGAACATACAGGATAACAAAAGGATGCCTGTAAAGGACATCGTCTTAACTTTAAAACGTATGGACGGATGTTTATGAAATTTGACAGAATGTTTATGAAAAAATTTCATTGCAAATCTATTGTAATATATGCAACAATAATTGTCAAGTTGGCACACAACCATTTTAAATAATTTGTGCACTATTTTGTGTTATTTTAAAGAAAAAAGTGCAATTAGAGAACAATTTTGCGCAGAAAATCGTTATAACTTTTTACTGAAACCGATCTAAAAAAATATATTTTTTTTATAATGTTGGAGCACAAAATAGGAAAAATTTTATAAACATTTTTTTTTTTCAAAGACTTGAGAGAGAATTTCGAAAGCTTTTCGAACTTTTGAAATAAAGTGCTAAATTTTTCGTGTTGTAAGTTTCTAATAAAAATTAAACATATATCTTACAAATGGCGTAAGTTCTAATAATCTCTGAGCAATTTAAGAAAGATTGGTTAATACAAATTTAAAATACAATTTCGAATGCAACTTAAAAATAAAAAAAAAATAAAAAAAAAAAATTTTTTTAAAACATTTTTTTTTTCAAAGACTTGAGAGAGAATTTCGAAACCTTTTCGAACTTTTGAAAAAATTTTTGCAGAATTAAAATTTTTCAAAATTTTTATATTGCTTTATCTTTTAAATAATCTTAACCGAAAATATTTTCCAAAAAATCGTGACTTTCAAAAAATCATGGACCCCTAAGTTTTATTTTTACCCAATTTTAGTTTAAATTGTGTGAACTGATTTTGGTAATAAAAATATGTAAAAATTGAACAGGCGAATAGAGTACTAGAGTATAATTTTTAAAGGTTTGCTGTGCGGTGAGTCCGAATCTGGCTTCAGAAGTTTTAAAAACTCTGTTTTTTGCTACACATACAGAATTTTCGTAGATGAGTTTTAATGAATTTCTTCACTAAACTAATGAAGTTTTCTTTACAAAGCAAATAAAAATTTTCTGAAACTTTATGGAAAAGTTTCATAATTTTTTTAAAATAATTTTTAATGAAACTTTTCCATTAGGCGTATGAAATAAAAAAAAAAAATTATGAAAATATGCATTAAACTAATGAAAAGTTTCAATGGACGAATTAAGGTGAATCATCATTAATCTAATACAAAAATTCATTGATGCAGGTAATGCTCTCAGTGTATATTCGGGAGTTTATAACATTCACAAAACTTTGTATGTCATTAGAGAGCCTTAGTTGTTGCCTTTGAAGTTCAGATTTATCATTTCTAATATCTTATCGTCCGTTAAAATGATCTAAAACTGTCTGTTAAAATTCATTGGTATGCTATTTTCGCCATCCCTTTCTATATATTTTGTTGGCCTGTGTTATTTTTAGCTGTTTATGACATTATAAACATGTATGTATATAGAAAATGTGTCATCTTAAATTACAAACTGTGTATTTTAATAGAATTGTTTAAGCCTCATATTCATAATGATTTATGGCATTTTGTTTTAATATCCTGTTATTTGGCTAAAATGCTTTTCTGGTAAACACTTGTCGTTTACTAAAAATATGCTTGTCAAACATCAATATCCGCCTGCAAAGATTTTTTTTTATTTTAGTTTTATTATTAAATATTGATTGACCAATAATTTCCGTTTGTAATGTACACAGTAAAAAAAAATTAAATCCATTTTATACTAAAACATTATTTACAAAGAGAACATTTTCTTAGACGATATATCATGATTTTTTAAAGCTACCATGCCAGCGAACAAGCTCAAAAATTAATAAGAAATGGGATTAAAATATATTATGGAAATATTCCCGAATGTGGTCTGTTCTTTAAAGCTTACCTTTAATTTTTTCCCGTTGTTTCGTGAATATGTAAAAACTGTCATCAATGTTAAAATTCCGCTATCTGTACACGTTTTTCCTGGTTTTATAAATAATGCAACATTCCAGTGTAGAAAAGCATTAGCATATAAGTGGTTATATAAGTACATCATTTTTAATGGCTTGCAATTGTCATTACAAATCTCATTACTTTTATATGGAGCTGTTGCGCAATATAATGACATATCATTACTTATCTTACCTTGCAAAATATAGAAAAATATGTGGTTACCTATATGCTTACCAGTATGGATAAAAATAATGAGTCTAAAAATAATTAAAAAAAACTAAAATTAATAAAAAAAAAAATTTTTTTTTAATTGAAAAATGTTTTTTTAATAAAATGTGTTGACACGGGATTCGAACCCAGGTCTCCAGGTTGTCAGTCAATAACTCTACCATCTGAGCTAACTCGACATGTAAAACTTCGTAGCTAAAAACATAAATGACTTGCTAGCACAAAATATCATTACTATCCAGCATACAAAAAGATTAAATTAAGTACCTATATATGTACTTACTAGAAGTGAAAAAATAATGAGTTTAAAAATAGATTTTCAAAAATTTTTTAGATCATTACTTAATATTTAAAATAATGATAAATATAAATACTTATGAATAACGCATTATTTTTGTATTGAAATAATGGGAAAATTAACTGGCTATTAGTAAGACCTTATTATTTGTGCTAAAGTAATGCAGAGAGTAAGCTGGCGTCATTACTGGTAGTGAGAAAAGTAATGACATGTCATTACCGTTTCTGCACTGGAATAAAGTATAATTTTTTATTAACATTAAAAGTAATAACCTGACAGTTTTAAAGAATTTTTCAAGTTGGATTTTTTCAAACGGTAAGAATTTTATTCACAATTTTGATAAAATTAATTGATTAATACATAAAAAAAAATGTGAAATATTTTTATTTTTTTTTGGTTTTTTCCCCGTCATTTTTAAATTTCAAAACAACAAAAAACCTATCGTTTGTTTACCGCAATTAAAAAAGTTAGCATTGCATATGGTAAGCAGCTTTAAAAGATACATACAGGGTTTTAACTCATTAAAGACACGTCAATACCCTGGACATTTTTCAACCAAAATTTGCAGATATATAGAACCATGCTCATTAAGAAATTTTTGTACTTTTTTTTGCCTAAAAGTGCCCTCTGGAGGAAATATTAGCAACCAAAGTTGAAACTTTGAAAGCATATAAATCCTAGACGGTTTAAGATATTTAAAAAAATTTGCTTAATTTTGTGAACAAATCTTTTTTATTCAAAAATATATGAAACATTTTTTTAAACAATTTTATTTTGTTTTTAATTTATTTAATTTAATTTACGAGCTAATATATACTCGAGTTAATTTTTATTTATTTATAACGAGTATATATTAGCTAGGTCGACACATGTATTTAAATCTGGCTAAAGATCTCATCAGAACCCGAAGTTTTAGAAAAGCTAGAGACTCCAGCAAAAAACCTATTAATCAACGATTTTAGCAATCAAACACGTGGCTAGTATTAACCGACTATTAAAATTTGTTGGAAAAAGATCGTGCTTTTTGACCATTTTTAAAATTGCCATATGGCAACCATGACAATATAATTTTTTATAAGTTTGGTAGTTTTTTGATAAAAATCATCCATTATTTATGATTTTAAGTGAAAACGGAATAAATTTTGGAATATTTTGGACTTTGTGTACTTGAAAAATTCGTCTTCTGATCGGTCAGATTTTGAAAAATAATTTCTAACAAAGAAATACATTTTCATATTTTTTGTTTTTCAACATAACTATCAGAAAATATAAAATATTATTGCGTTTTCTTTTCTGACAAAAATGTAACATTTTTTTTTTGCTTTGCCTCAAATTTCCTTTTTTGTGTTCTTTTCTAAATCAAGGTGAACACCCTGAGAGGGTGCCGTGTTTCTTTCTAAAAATGTTGCCATAAAAAGGGCAAAAAGTGTAATTTAGGAGTTTTATTCATTTTGTTTTATATTATAATATTTTATTTTTTCTGTTTGCAAGTATTTAATAATTTTTGACCTAAAATTATAATATAAAATTTAATTAAAAAAAAATAGTTATTAAAAAAATTCTTTCATGTTGGCTGAGATTCGAACCGGGACTGCCATAACAATATTGTATAAACACACATGTTTAAAGAAAGGAATATGTGATAAAATTGTGTTCTATACTGTTTGTAAAAATGAAGCATTATATTGGGGCGAGGGTGAAATGTTTGAAATGTTTGCACTTTAAAATGCAAAACTTTTTTCCAGAAAAGAAAACACCATTAGTCTTTTTTATATTTTTAAAAAAAAGTTCAACCAAAAAGGGTAAAAAATTATTTGGAAACTCTGGATAAGAATTTTGCACAGTTTTTTTTACTCATAATTGTAATTGAACCGCCCCAAAGTTTCTACGAGAGAAACATTGGGGTTCTTTTCGTAGGTCACGCCAGTAACAACAATTCCCATCAGGGCCATCCAAATTAAATTTGTTTTCATTTGAAAAAATTATCTTTTATGATTTGGGGTGCATTTACTAAAGAATGTTGTCTGGAGTTGCAAATGGTCCCAACTAAAATGAACAGCGAAAAATACTGCGAATTACTAAAATGCAGTTTCTTGCCATTTTTACATGCAAATACAGATAAAACATATATTTTCCAGCAAGACAATGCAGCCTTTCATGCCAGCAAATTCACAAATGAATGGTTAAGCTCGAATGATGTCGATGTTTTGGAATGGCCTGCTTGCTCTCCAGATATGAACCCTATCGAAAACATATTGGGAATTCTCGCCAGTAAAGTTTATGCTGACAATCGTCAATATTTAAATGCGAATGAGCTAAAAAATTCAATTTTCAGAGAATGGGATGGACTGGATCAAGCTCTTCTAAAAAGATTAATAAGTTCTATGAAAAATTGAATATTTGATTGCATTAAAGCGAAAGGTGGTATTACAAATTACTGAGATATTGTTATTTTTTATTATTTTTGTAAAATAAATAAAGGAATTAATTGTTTATTTTTGTTAAACAAAGACTTGTTTTTGTGCTATACAATTTGAACGCTTGAATATGCAATGTTTTGCAATGTAAATGATTCTAATGACGGTATTTCTAATTAATGGGAGTTTTGAGTAATATTATTTAATTTTTAGAAAGAGGATATATTGATACAAGTTCCACAAAGAAATGATGATTATAGAATCCACTGTTGAAATTTTGTGGCAAATGTGCTATAATTTATGAACGCACTGTACATTAAATTCATAAGGATAAAACTAAACATGTAAAATTGTCAGCTTTCGTGCAATACCGGTACACAGAAAAAACAGTAGGCACCAACAATGGAATTTGTAAATTCAACCACCCTCATTTTAATATTCAAATTTATTTCCAACTAGTTTTTTTATTTGAAATGTTTGTAAAATGTAGTTTTTCATAAAAAAATTTCCACCCCTAGACAATTTTATCATCAAAATAGTTATCCATCGTACATCAAAGCACTAGTATCAAAAAAAAAAGAAAGCTTCGTAAAAAATGGCAGCAAACTAGATGCCCAAGCGATAAAAACGTTCTTAACAATGCCACTCAACATCTAAGAAGAGAGATCCAAAAACTCAAAAATTAAAATTTCAGCCAATATCTGTCCGAACTTTCCTGCAACAGCAAAACAGATTATTCGCTTTGGAAAGCTACTAAAAAACTGAATAGACCAGTTGAACAAAAGTTACCAATAAAAAATCGTGAAGGAATATGGGCAAAATCTAATATAGAAAAAGCTAAAGTGTTCGCTGAATATCTCGAAACTATTCTTAATAAAGATAATCACCAATCCACTCAATTCCTCCAAGAAGAAGAAAACTACGATGAGCCAGTTATTCCAAGCGTAACTGTACAAGAAGTTAAAATTGAAATAAAAACTTTATTAAACAAGAAATCTCCTGGATACGATCTCATTACCGCAGATCTGTTGAAAAACCTTCCAAATAAAGCACTATTGATTTTAACAACACTATTCAACTCAGCTATACCCATGCAGTACTTTCCAACTTATTGGAAGGTTGCTGAAATTATTATGATCCTCAAACCCGGAAAAGACGCATATGAAGTCAGCTCTTATAGACCAATATCACTTCTTCCCGTTATTGGAAAACTCTTTGAAAAGGTTATAAGTAAAAGATTAAATTCAGTGATTTCAACAATTAATCTAATTCCTCAACTTCAGTTTGGCTTCCGTAAAGAACATTCAACATTAGAACAAGTACACAGAATAACACATGAAATTGAACGAGCAATTGAAAATAAAGAAGTCTGCTCCGCAGTTTTTCTCGATGTATCAAAGTCTTTTGATGCTGTTTGGCACCCTGGCTTGTTGTATAAACTAAATGAACACTTACCAAGAAATTATTACAATCTCTTAAAATCTTACCTGTTCGATAGATATTTTCGAGTCAAAATTGATAATAACTACTCAAACATATATCCAATAACTTCTGGAGTACCACAGGGTAGTGTTCTAGGTCCAATACTATATCTTATTTTTACCTGTGATCTCCCAGTCCACCCAGACTGCGTAGTAGGAACGTTTGCTGATGACACAGTAATAATGTGTTCCGGAAAAAGTAGCAGTATTGCCAATGAAAAGCTGCAATTATGCCTAAATGAAGTTGTCCAATGGACCAAAAAATGGAAAATAACCCTTAACAGTTTGAAATCAACTCACGTTTACTTTACAAATAGATTAATAAACCAAACTCCAGTATATATAGATAACTTACAAGTACCCATATCAAACTCTGCCAAATACCTTGGTATGACGTTAGATGCTAAGATACGTTGGAAAGAACATGTAAAAAAAAAACATGAAGAGTTAAAAATAAAATATCGCAAATTGACTTGGCTAATAGGAAGAAAATCAAATTTACCGCTGCATAATAAATTAATGGTTTACAACCAAATTCTCAAACCCGTTTGGACTTATGGTCTCCAATTATGGGGCTGCACAAGAAATTCGACTATAGATATCATCCAACGATTTCAAAACAAAGTTTTAAAAGATATGGTGATAGCTCCATGGTATATTAGCAATCATGATCTACACCGAGACCTTAAAGTAAAAACTGTCAGGGAGGAAATACAACACTTTGCTAATAAACACTCCCAAAAATTAGAGCAGCATTCAAACCAACTAATTCCGCTGCTTTTAGAGAACCATCAAATTCCTAGAAGACTAAATCGTTTCCAGCTCCATGAACTGATGAGGCGCTTTAACCAGCACGGAGATTTATAGCTTAATCTTTATTGCTGTACTTTGCCTCATTAAACTACTAGAATCAAATTACTAGTTTAGTCTTAGTAGACTAGTTGTAATTTAATTTGAAACATATTGTAATAATTGTTTAAATAAAGAGAGAAAAAAAAAATCATTGTTGGTGCCAATTCAAAAAACTTTTTTGTTTTTACAAAAATGCATTTTTAATATTACAAATATAATTATCTCTCATTTGAGTATAATCATGTCGGTGTTTGTTTCAGGATATCCTACACAGAAATTGTAAGATATCCTGAAACAAACACCGACATGATTATACTCCAATGAGAGATTATTTTGTGTAGATTTATATTCTAAAAAAAATTAATTTTTTGAGAAAAGCAAAATAAACTAGAAAATGTAAAATATAAAAAATAAAAAATATAAATATAAAAACCGCGATATTTCAAAAACTGCAAATGAGAAAAACAATTCGTTGACAGATTTGGATTTAGCGTACCTAAGTCTATTAAAAGAAATATGTATATCAAAAATAGGTTCTGCAAAAAATTGAAATTTGTTGAGTCGTGTAATCAAGACAAACATTTTCGGTGTTTGAACTTTTGGGTTAAGTCCTTTTCCAGCGATTGTGGTTACTTTTTAAAAACATTTTTTAATAAAATTATCTAAAATAAAACTGTAAAATGTAAACTGTTAATCAATACAGCATTTACAATTCGGCTGGAACTTTTTTTTCCTGTGTGCACGAATTTAATGTACATTTTAGTCAAAATTCGAATAAAAAAGATTTCTAAATAACAGCTGTAAATCATAAATTGTTTACAAAAGTTTAATTATTATTATTAATGACGTCAAAGGCAAAAATTGTTCTTTAAGAAAAAAAAAAAAAAAAAATTACAAAAAGGATCTTAGGATATCATGTAATTTATAATACAATACGCAATCAAAATGACATCTCTTCTCACCATTGAACTTTTATTCTTTCACTTTTCAATTGTTAATCGTTAAGTGGGAATTTTTCCAAAAAAAAATCAAAGTAAAATCTCCCATTAACGGACAGTGATGGTTAGTTTTTCTTAAAGTTTTTTTTTTCCAGAAAATTCATTAAACAATTTACGATGAAAATTTTACTATAACATTCGCCTTCAAATAAGAAGTGAGATCAGTCAAACTAGTGCACAAATAACTCAATATAACTTTTGATATAATCAATCAATTTTAATAAATATAACACTTTATTAAATATCATTTTATACAAATTGATATTTTATAAACATAATTAAATTTTTCAATAAAAAGTTTTTCTTCTTCTTCACCCTGTAAAAATCTAACTTAAGAGAAAATTCTTCAGTAATTAATTAGAATAAAATTAATTACGATTGTCGTTATATGACGATTACAAACACTTTACCCCAGAAACAATTGAAAAATTTGTCAAGCGTCAACTCTATCTCTTAACATACACTTTGTATCCAACTAATGAATGTGAATAAAGCGCATCATAATGTGATAATTACTTGTGATAAAGAGATAATAATAGAATGAAAAAGAGGAGCTTTCTAGTTAAAAAAATAAATAAATTATTCATATTTATTAGTTTAATCTGTCTCTTCTGATTAAAACAATACATTGAATAGGCTGTGATTGACAGAACTCCTATTAGCCACACTCATCGCTGTGTCGACCGTGGCTCAACTCGCTAAGAGATGATGCTACGAGTCATAGCCTGATGTATGGCTGTGGGTTTGAAACTCACTATGACACAAAGTAAAAAAAGTTTTTCATATAGAGCAATTTAACAATATAAAATACTTTGTTCAGTTGACACACAAATTAACCACTGTCGAGTTGTGCCCGTTAAATTTTTCTATAAAATTTTTTTCTTCTTCCTGTAAAAATCTAACGAAAGAGAAAATTCTTCAGCCATTTTGCCATTATATGACGATTACAAACACTTTATAAGAAAAAAATAAATGTTTTTTTCTTTTATTATTTTTACTTTTTCAGAAAAGCCAGCCATTATGGCTTTTATCAGTGACCTTCTTGCTGTGAAATTACGGTTTTAGTTTTAAAAGTTTTAGCACCTTTGGTGACTTGTTTTGTGTTCATCATAATCTGTAGTCGGTATTTTAAAGCATTATGGACAAATTTGGCGGATGGAAAAATGTTTATTGGACTGATTAGATGCTATTTTGAGTGTCAAATTTAAAGAAATGTCTTTAGTTAACAAATGAATTCACTGTTCGGCCTCAGAAAGTTCGGCCAAATCAAAAATAGTTATCCGGCCGAATTTTTAACTTTATAGCTAAACTTTGGCTTTTCTCTTAAATTTTATACACAAAATCGAATTAAATCGGCTCAACAAACATGTTTCCAATACCAAAATTTGTCATCATTGCCTCTAGATATCAAAAAACCGACAAAATATAGTTTTTTGGCCGAACTGTTCGGTCGGACACAATCAATATCTTTCTATTGGTCTCAGGTCTGGGCAGTCAAGTGGAGTCTCCTCATTTTGGTACACACAGAGAAATAAAGTGCCAACCGAATTAAAAAGTGTATATTAATAGTAACAACTTATAAATTCAGTTAGTACTACGATATTTGCATTCGATATCTTAAAATTTTGGGTGTTGCAACTAAAATTCTGTTGAATTAACCGAACTTTATTGGGAAAACTAATAAAAAGTTGTCCCAACTGTCTTAACCGAATTTCAGTTGGCAAATAGCTAAATTTTTTTCTGTGTGTACCCAAACCACATTATTCCTTTGGTACCACTCTACCGATGATTTGCTATAATGACAAGATGTAATGTCATACCTCATGTTCCCGAATAAATGGCTAATGCTGTTTTTCAAATCGGTGTTTATATTACCTGTTGTTATATAAAAAGTACTCCTTTTGCCGCAAGTGCAAATTGATAATGTTACTTGGTATTACGTTACGTTTGTAATGTAAGTAGAAACTCAGGTTCGATTCTTACGGCTGGCAGATTGTTGCAAAAATGTATCACATAGAGACAATCTGATAATTAATACAATTTAAATGGAAAATCGCTGATGCGCCTGTCCATAAAACATTCAGAAACTAGTCTGATTTGAAAATTAATAGTATTTATAATTTTTAGAGAAAAACGTTAGTTCTTCTTAACCTCAACCTTTTTAAATTAAATTTGTCAAATGCATATTAATTCATTGCGACTGTCTATATGATATTAAAATAACTCTGTATTAAAAAAAATGTAATTTGAAGTATATTAAAGAACTTACAAGGTAAAATGCGTGGATTATTTGACTGATTTAACTAATTATCCCCGTAATGTCCATTATTAAAAGCTTTTATTATACATTTTTCTGATTGTATACATAAGAGTGGTCCAAAAAATTATCAACGTTGGATTTTGCAATCTCCACATTCCTTGATGCCTAAAAACTCGATGTGCCAAGTTTCAGATAATTTCATTAACATTTAGTGTCATTTAGGTCTCAGAAAAAAAAATAATTTTTGGGAATTATTAATTTGTCTGTAGAAGAAATTCTCACAAATTTAGGGTTGACTTAAAAATGAATTATTTCTTAAACTACTCGATGTACCTTTACACTACAATAGAACGGGCACTAGAGGCAAAGAATATTGCCCTTTGTGCCTTTATTGATATACAGGGCGCCTTTGACAACACGTCCTACGAGGCAATTAGGGTGTCCATGGTTAGAAAGGACATCTCTCCAATTATCATCAATTGGACTTTGGAGATGCTACGCTCTAGAATAATCACGTTCGGCATAGGGACTACTAGTAGGACCGTAAATGCGACTAGGAGCTGCCCACAGGGGGGTGTTTTGTCGCCGTTACTCTGGACGCTGGTCATTGATGAACTACTCGAAGGTTTGAACGACCTGGGTTTCAGGACTTATGGATACGCGGATGATCTTGTCATTTCTGTAGTGGGATTTGATGATAGGACCATATCCGAACGTATGCAGCAGGCTCTGAACTATACTCTTTCTTGGTGCCGGGAAAAGGGCTTGTCTGTCAACCCGTCGAAGACAATCCTGGTACCATTTACGAATAGGAGGAAACTTAACCTGACAATGCCTGTCCTTGATGGGGCCACGGTGGGCTTTTCCAGTAGTGTTAAGTACCTCGGCGTGACTCTTGACAGATCCCTTACCTGGAATGAACATCTTGACTATGTCTCCAAGAAGGCCACAAGGGCATATTATGCCTGCCAAAGGCTTTTTGGTAAGACATGGGGTCTAAGGCCGCAGATGGTCTACTGGTCGTTTAACACCATTGTTAAACCTATGATCACCTATGCTGCCCTGGCATGGTGGCCAAAGGTTGAACAGGTAGGGGCAAGGGATGCTCTCAAGAGTATCTACCGTCTTATGTGTATTGGCATAACGGGGGCAGGCGGAACCTGCCCGACGATGCCATGGGGGCTATGCTGGGGATACCACCATTGCATATTTCTGTAATGGAGGCTGCCTGCATAGGATCCTCCAGACTTAGAGAATTCGGTGACATGAGGGGAGGTGATCTAAGGGGTCACATGAGGATCGCTAGAATCCTAATTGATGACCCGGTTACAAAGGTTACGGATAGGAGGTCACCGGAGTACATCTTTGATAGGAACTTTAAAGTGATGCTGTTCGACAGGGCCATGTGGACCAACAGATCCTGGGAGCCAGAGCGGGGTTCTCAGATATGGTTCACAGATGGCTCAAAGCATGCGAATGGTGACACTGGTGCGGGTGTCTATGGACCAGGTTTCCAACGGGCCTTACCCATGGGTAGATACCCCTCCATTTTTCAGGCAGAGATCTTTGCTATCTGTGTCTGCGCGGAGGAGTGTCTACGAAGGGGCACTATTAGATCTCGCATCTACATTCTTTCCGACAGTCAGGCGGCATTAAGGGCTTTAATGTCCTATGAGGTGTCATCTGGTCTGGTCATGGAATGCATTCTGGCTCTTAACCGACTTGGCAGGCGCAACTCGCTTACCTTAGGGTGGGTTCCTGGTCACGAGGGGCATGAGGGCAACGAGAGGGCAGATTGTCTTGCTAATTGCGGGGCCCGAAGGCCCTTTATTGGCCCTGAACCATTCTGTGGTATACCTTTGGGGTATGTTAGGGAGAAGCTCGGGTCGTGGAGGGAGTCAGAATTCTCTCTCTATTGGGAAAGCTCTCTTGGCCAACGACAGGCTAAGAGATTAATTTCTTTTTCCAGTGCAGGATCGAGGAGACTCTTGTCCCTCGGGAGGGGTGACTTGAGAACCCTGGTGTCTTACCTGACTGGACACTGCAATCTCAGATACCACCTGCGCAAAAGGGGTCTTTCGGACACGGATGAGTGTAGGTTTTGCGAACTGGTAGCTGAGACATCAGAGCATGTTCTTTGCGAATGTCCGAGCCTATGTGAAAGGCGTGCCAAGTTTCTTGGCAATCGCTTTGTCTCCCCTTCGGACATTATGAAGATTTTGCCTAATAGGATTATTGGCTTTATACGTAGCTTGAATCTTTAGGGTAACTTTAGGCAGCACAAAAGACCTAAGTTGGTCGCGGTGCATAGTGCCATATAATCTAAATGTACCTTTACAAAATTTTCCAATCTGGTAATCTTTTTACCAAGAAGATTCATCACATCTAATTTTGTTTTTAATAAGTATTATAAAGAGTAACTAATATCCTTGCAGTTGAACTTAAATTTTGATTTTTTTACACAAATCTTATTTCACATAAGAGGACATTAATAGTGTCCGACCGAACAGTTCGGCGAGAAAATGCATTTGGTCTGTATTCGGTATTTAAAAGCATTATGGACAAATTTGGCGGATTGAAAAATGTTTATTAGGCTGATTAGATGCTATTTTGAGTGTCAAATTTGAAGAAAAGTCTGTAGTTAACCAATGAATTCACTGTTCGGCCTCAGAAAGTTCGGCCAAATTGAAAATAGTTCGGCGGCTGAACTTTTAACTTTATAGCTAAACTTCGGCTTTTCTCTTAAATTTTATACACAAAATCGAATTAAATCGGCTCAACAAACATGATTCCAATACCAAAATTTGTCATCATTGCCTCTAGATATAAAAAACCGACAAAATATAGTTTTTTTGGCCGAACTGTTCGGTCGGACACTAGACATTAAACAGAAATATATTGATGTCAAAAAACGAAATTTTCACAGCTGTAATTATATGAAAACTTCTTTATCAAAGTTGAACACTTTTTAGTATGAAATTTTCCTTTTTCGCGAATTCTGAGACTTAGATTTAAGTTTGGATTTCATATTCGTAATGTACGCCCTAAAATATATTAGATTTGCTGTGTCGCTAACATTATAATTATTTTAATTTTTTCGTATTTTTTAATTCAAATACCTCTAAGCAAAACTTTTTTAGAGATGTTTTTTTTGGCAGACCATATTAATTTTCATTATGGCATATTTTGAGAGTTGTGGAGCTCGCGAATACCAATTTTTTTATTTTGGACCACCTTAGTGTACATGACTATATTTATATCTTTATAGGCATTTTGTATAAAACAACATATAAAAAAACTTTGTGGCCTTTAAAAGGTTTTTCATTCCAGTAATTAAATTTTCATGAATATTCCACTCAACTGTTAACCAACAGCACAAAACCCGAAAAAATACAGCTAAAGCGTTTGTATTCTTTTTTTAACCAAACAAAAAAAAATTTGAGAATATGGCAATAAACAACACCCGCTTTCAACTGATTGCCAAATAAAAGATGTTTTAGACAGTAAGATTTTCTTGTATTCATAGTCTAAACGCAGACATTGTATTTGAAAAGGGAATTTTTACTCGATTAACCCCCGGTTAAAATTATACCCCATATGTTGTGTCAAAATGACCCAATTTTAAAATCATAAAAAATCATAATATAACTTGTTTGAATACATTTGTTTTATTCACAATTACAAATTTTGGACACTTTTAAGTGATAATAGTAAAAAATAGTAACATTAAAAAGAAATCATTTGTCAATTTTCAGGATTTTAAAAACTTCCCACAAAATATTTGTTGGTTTTTTACTAAAGAAAACTTAATAACTTTTAAAAGACTAATGGGATTTTGATGAAATTTTCGTCAGACCAGAGACAAGTAACTAAAAACCATGCTTGGCTAACACTACCTTTTCATTATAACAGTAGTTGCCTACCACGCCCATACTAATTCGGATATGGAAAGTTTAAAACTACAATTTCCATTGTGACATGTATCTTCAAATATTACAGGGTTTATTTCTAAATTTTACCCGTTAAATTTTGATGTAGCTACAATATACCGTTATAAATCGGTGTTTCGGTATTTTACCGTTATTTGTAATTCAAGATATTTGAAAATCAAAGAGTTAAAATAGCGAAATAAAGAGTGATAAAATACCACAAAAACATAAGTATTTAATGGAAACGCTTTTTTAGAATTTTAATTTCAGTCCTAATATAACTGTGGTGGCCCACTACCGTTATTATGAAAATATGTGTATTGAATGCCAACCCTGCTAAAAACTTATATTCTAATTTTTGGCTCCCACGGAATACTACAATGGTCATCACAATTGTAAAATCTTCTGCAAAATTAGCCGCTTATGAAATGAAAAAAAAAAATTCTTCTTCAATTTTAAAATTTTTTACACACATTGAATGTTTTTATCAAATTGTTTTTGCTGAATCGAATAAGATATTTTGAAATTAAATTGGACTTATTTAAATCCCATTACATACATATATAATTTTAAATTATATTAAAAAAAAGTTCTGGCGCATATATAATTATGTATGGGGTTATATGAAAAAATATATAATTGTATCTTATACACATTGAACATATTAATGATGCTCGATCATACACTCATAATAATCTATAGGTAAAATACACGAAAACCGGACCATTAAAAAAAACTAAAACTTGGAAAAAAATCAAATTAAATATTAAATGTCCAGTTTAACGAACATTATGAAAATTTGATTTTTCACATTTTTGTTTTATTTCCCAGCAAAAACAGGCATTACCAAGTAATTAAGCGTGTAAGTAGCGCACAAAGGAATTTACAACACTCAATAAAAAAGTTAGTAAAGTCAGCAAAAAATTTTGCTGAGTCAGCAAAATTTTGATCAGGATGGTGTTTCCAAAAATTTTGCTAATTAGTAGATTCAGCAAAAGTTTTGCTAACACTTAGATGATTACAAATTAAAAAAATCCTTGCTTAAAGTTAATAAAATTGCTTGCAGAATATTATTGAAAAAAATTTAAAAAATTTTGTAGAAAAATTATGTTTTGGTTAATTTAATATCTGAAAATATAAAAAAATAATTATATATAACATAAACTAAATTATTTTTCAACTACTTACATCAATGGTTGTCTAAATGTACAACCCTTTTTTGCAATAAGAAAATTAAACATAAAAAATTACCTATGAAGTGTGTCCTTGTCTTTCGCTTTACATTCAAAGGAAAAGCTTCATAATATTTATGAAAGGTTTCGTAAAATTTCGTACAATGTAACGTTTCATAGTATTTATGAAACATTTCATGAAAAACAAAGTCAATTTCATCATATGTTTGAAATACTTCACTATATATATGAGCGATATTTTGTATTAGTAGGGATTTCATTATTTTTGTGTAGAAAAAAGTTAATAGATACCATTATATGGCCATTTTAGTTCTTGTTGTTTATGAAATGTTTCATCAATATTGGTGAAATTGTTACATTGGACGAGAATTTATAAAATTTATTCCTGTTTTTCTTTGGGTAGTCTGTCTATCTGAACGTATATTCGTTTGCAATTTGACCACACTACATTAATAATCCCTATAAATATTTAGTTTGCAAATACACATTTAATGTTTATTAAATTTAAATATTTCATTTTGTCTTTAATTTAATTAATAGACAATGGCTTTGACAAGCCGGTGACAACACAAAATTAAAGTTTTTTTAATCAACATATGTATTCACATTGTTAGCGTCCTTTTGTATGAAAAACAGATACAAAAATCTTCCATGGTTAAGTTTTTTATGTCTTACAAGATTTTTACTTTTTAGTATAATTTTCCTCGTCTCTACTACATCTTGACATGCCGCGACATCTACTTGCTTCTGTGTATATCTTTCAATCTGGTTGTCGTCCACACTATTAATGTACTTATTAGCAATTTTTTTTTTAGCAAAATAAATTAGTAAAACATTAGTTCAAATTAGTTAAGTGCTGAATAAGTATAACTAAAATTATGGCTGAAAACACAATTTCAGCAAAAAATTTCCTTAGAACTTTTCTATTAACTTATTTTTTTGAGTGCACTTGACATTTAAAATGTAATAGGACACTTAACACCCATTTACACTTTACAGTTTTTCTGAACACTCCATGCGTACGACTCTAATATCAGGCTTTTTAAATATCAAGTTCAATACAATAATTAATTTAAAACTGTCTATTAACATTTTAGTTACCCTGTTCAATAAAATATTGTAAACCATAAATAAAAAGTTCTCTTGTTCGTAGATAATATTTAAAAAAAAAAAAAAAAAAATATGTTTAAAAAAAGAAAACAATTTAACAGAATAAAAGTAAATGAGAACAAAGTGAGCAAATTCTTGGACAAATAAACAAAGTATCAGCACAAATAAATATTAATATTATTGTATACGTACGTTTAAATAAATATTTTTATTATTTTTTATTGTCTGCGGACGATAATACAGTCACTGATATTTAAATGGAATCATGGAATTTTTTTTTTAAATAAATTTATTACACATCTCGATTTAGGAACTATCAATCTTGTTACATTTAGCACTACTCGACAAATTTCACTTTTTTGCAGAAACTGTCTTGGAAATACATATTTTTTAATAGAATAGGTACTAGGTAAAAATTATTCGAATGATTTTCGAATAACTGAAATTTTAAAACTTCGTTTTCAAAGATATGAACTCTTTAATAATTGGTAAAGATATATGATTTAAATTTTAACCAAAAATTCAAAGGAATTAACAGATGAAGTGCAATCGTTGAAATATAGCAAGATTATTGGAGTTTAAACTATAAATATATTTTTAAACTGTGCGCCCCTGTAGGCTAGTTGGTAGCGTGCTGGCTTATCAGTGCGGGGGTCGTGGGTTCGATTCCCACCAGAGGCACTGGTCTGTTTTCGCTACAACGCGCCGAAGGCCATAGTAGCTAGTGCTCGGTTAGGGAAATAGTATATAATTTGTAATTATATGATTATTAATTAATAAAAAAAAAAAAAAAAAAAATATTTTTAAACTACGAATTCCACTTATGTAATTTCTGAGGTACCTAAAATAAGTTATTAACAGATCGATATACTAGAACTATGTGCGTTGTGGTGTAATGGTTAGCGCTTTGGACTGTTACACAGATGGTCCCGGGTTCGATTCCCGGAGACGACAACATCAATTTAGAAAAATAATATTTATGAGTTTTCTATCACTTATATGTATCGCTTCTCCCACCTTCGGTGTTCCCATAGCACTTAACCCCACCGAAGTAAAATAATGAATCAGGGCTTTGAAACAAAAAGCTTCAATAAATTCGCGAACTCTACATCAGGTGGCGAGCAACAACTCTTCTAAGACTTATCATCTCGCGCAATTACAGTGTTGTCATGTTTGAAGCCCTTCATCTTTCACCACCTTTCATCTCTCCACTATCCCCTTTCCAAAGAAAGCAACACAGTAATTAATATGAAGAATTTCCTGAGTGTTGCTTCTCTTTTAACAAAAAAAGAAAAAAAAAAAAAAATCCAATTATAGCAAATGATTCAAAACAAGCGCTTAGTAACAAAATTATTAAGTACAAATTATATTATGGGTATTCATGTAGGTGTAAATATATATACATATGCATAAAAATATGTAAGTACATCATATATAAAGTCGTAAATTGAAAGTGAGTTTTATTTTGAGCGAAAAAAATAAAAATCATAAATAATGATTATTTTTGAGTTTTATTTTTTTGCTCAAAAATAATGATTATGGCTAATTTTTTTTATTATTACTCAAAAATAATCATTACCATTGAAGAAAACTTTAAAAATCAAAAATTTAAAAATCATGACGGATATGCAAAGATTATCAAAAAATAATGGTGCAATAAATTTTTTTTGTTATATCTGTTCTAAGCGATTGATTTTTTGATTTAAAAAAACGAACAATAATCATTATTTACGGTCCCTGGTTCCAAGGGAT
The DNA here is from genome assembly GCA_021234595.1 of Delia radicum. Classification (NCBI taxonomy): domain Eukaryota; kingdom Metazoa; phylum Arthropoda; class Insecta; order Diptera; family Anthomyiidae; genus Delia; species Delia radicum. The sequence continues at coordinate 122,724,412 of CM037853.1, read as the reverse complement.
CAAGTGTGTGTAGTTTCCCCTATTTTTAAAATTTATTTTTATTCGTTCGATTAATGGTATACTTTTTTAAAATGAATCGCTTTATAGTTCGTTAATAAAATGTTTGAATGTTTATTCGAACAAAATAAAAACCCGAATAAATGACAACCCTAATAGGTACGCTGAATCCAAATATGTCGAAATTTTTTTTTTCATTTGCAGTTTTTGAAATATCTCCGTTTTTATATTTACATCATTTACCCCGTTTAATCGTATATTTTGCTTTTTTAAGAAAATAAATCTACATAAAATTATCTCTCATTTGAGTAAAATCATGTCGGTGTTTGTATCAGGATATTTTACTCGAAGTTGGAGAACTAGCATGTTTAGTTTTATATTTATAAATTTGATGTATGCTATAAAACAATTTTAAATTTGATCATTATGCGTAAACCAAATAAATATTCCAATAAACTCTTTTTTGTATTATAATTCCAAATCCATTGAAATATTTAGAAGAGAGGAAAATTTTCATATAAAAAAATGGAGTATACACTAAAATGGCGCAAAATATTCTATTGTGTGCTGTAATGCCAGTTTTGACGATGTTTATACTAAAAATGGCAAAAAGCAGACTATTTAACTTAAAAAAATTTTATTTTTTTTCATAAGATACTTTAATTTTTTCCTATGCTACACAGAAAAAATTATGGGCCAAAAATATCTAATTAATCGATTGTTTGAATATCAATGGCAATTTAAACAATTTTTTTAATTGATTCAATTAAAAAATTTATTGAATTTTCTAATATATCCATACAGTGTTGACAACATGTAAACAAAATTTTTAAAAATTTGGCAAACTATTTTTTTTTTATTTTATTTAGATTAAATAATCAAACAAAGGTTTAATTATATCAATATACTAGCGGGCTTTGCCCGCTACGTTGTTAGCGTGCCTTAGATCTAGTTTTTGGGATGATGGATAACTTTTCAGTTTGCCCACTATCTGTGTACCAAAATTTAATAAAATCCTTTAAGCATATAAAAGATAACAAAAAGTGGGCGTAAAACTGCCACGCCCACCAAGTCTTAATCTATTATAGCAAACAGTGCTTATGAGTCATCCCAATATCTGTGTACCAAATTTCAATAAAATCTGTTCAGCCATATAGAAGATAGTGAAGATGTGGGCGAAAAAGTGCCACGCCCACAATATCTAAATTTGATATAACTTAAAGTGCTTATCTGTGACATCTCTTTCTGGGTACCAAATATCAATTGCATCGGTAAAGCCATATCGAAAATAGTGGGCGTAAAAGTGCCACGCCCATCATATAAAAATTTCATATAGCCTATAGTTCCTTCCAGACCGCCCACTATCTATGTGTCAAATTTGAATAAAATCGTATCGAATATAGCGAAAAAGTGGGCGTAAATGTGCCACGCCCACAATATCTAAATTTTATATAACTTAAAGTGCTTATCTGTGATATCTCTTTCTGGGTACCAAATATCAATTGCATCGGTAAAGCCAAATCGAAAATAGTGAAAAAGTGAGCGTAAAAGTGCCACGCCAATCATATAAAAATTTAATATAGCCTATAGTCCCTTCCAGACCGTCCACTGTCTATGTGTCAAATTTGAATAAAATCTGTAAGCCATATAAAAGATAACAAAAAGTGGGCGTAAAACTGCCACGCCCACCATGTCTTAATCTATTATAGCAAATAGTGGTTATGAGTCATCCCAATATCTGTGTACCAAATTTCAATAAAATCTGTTCAGCCATATAGAAGATAGTGAAGATGTGGGCGTAAAAGTGCCACGCCTACAATATCTAAATTTTATATAACTTAAAGTGGTTATCTGTGACATCTCTTTCTGGGTACCAAATATCAATTGCATCGGTAAAGTCATATCGAAAGTAGTGAAAAAGTGGGCGTAAAAGTGGCACGCCCATTATATAAAAATTTCATATAGGCTATAGTTCCTTCCAGACCGCACACTATCTATGTGTCAAATTTGAATAAAATCGTAACGAATATAGCGAAAAAGTGGGCGTAAATGTGCCACGCCCACAATATCTAAATTTGATATAACTTAAAGTGCTTATCTGTGATATCTCTTTCTGGGTACCAAATATCAATTCCACCGGTGAAGCCATATTGAAAATAGTGAAAAAGTGGGCGTAAAAGTGCCACGCCCATCATATAAAAATTTCATAAAGCCTATAGTTCCTTCCAGACCGCCCACTATCTATGTGTAAAATTTGAATAAAATCGTATCGAATATAGCGAAAAAGTGGGCGTAAATGTGCCACGCCCACAATATCTAAATTTTGTATAACTTAAAGTGCTTATCTGTGATATCTCTTTCTGGGTACCAAATATCAATAGCATCGGTAAAGCCATATCGAAAATAGTGAAAAAGTGGGCGTAAAAGTGCCACGCCCATCATATAAAAATTTCATATAGCCTATAGTTCCTTCCAGACCGCCCACTATCTATGTGTCAAATTTGAATAAAATCGGTTCAGGCGTTTGGACGTGATGCTCACACAAACAAACAACCAAACAAACAAACAAACAAACCAACAGTCATTTTTATAATATTAATAAGGATATTAATAAGGATTATTTAATTTGTAAATAAAAAGAAAAAAAAATCGCAAATGATTAACTTTTAATAAGTTGAATAGTTTACCGATTTCAAATACACGCAAAATCGTAGTTATTTCACTAGAGTTTGCAACACTCTTTTTGTTGAGATATTCGTGTACGCACGAAAACTTAATTTAGTTTCGTGTTTTATCTGTGGTAATAAAAGTGCACATGTGGATTTAAATAAACCTTATCGAAAAAGGACAATTAAACTATTATTTTTGTAAATAATTAAATTTTCAATAAGTATAAGTGCCATTAAACTATCATTTTAAAGTTGTGTGTGATTTTTTTTAAGAAAGCAATTCAATTACAAGACAAGCAAAACAAAAATTTTGTCTTTACTTTTATTTGTTTTCTTATAATACATTTTTATGTTAAAAAGCTTTAATTTTATTATAAATAAAATGTCAATTTAATTTACAAACCTAAATTTCTTTTTTATTTAATGGGGACATATAACAAAAATAAAAAAATACGATTTTTCAATTTAAACTACCATTGTTTTCTTCTCAAGTTTCAATTAAAGTTTTAATCAATGTAACTAAACTTTTTAATTGAGGTTGTAAAGAAAAACAATAACTCTTTTAATGGATATCATTATTATTTTAATTGAAAGAGTTTTAATAAACTGTCTGCAAATTTTTTTAGTTAATACTATCATTTCAGTCGTAGGTGCAAAATCAATTAAAATATTAATTGATTCAATAAAATTTTTAATTGAAACCCGTTTTTAGTTTTTTCTGTGTATGTATTTATTTTCCAAATCTTTTTGGAGAAATGAATACAAGTGGAGTAAAAAATAATATAAAGAAGGACATTGGCTCACTCTTGTACTCTTGTTAAATTACTCATAACTTTTATTGCTATTTAATAAATATTTGGAACAACTAAGCATATTTTCAGTAAAAAAGTAACTAAAATCCGCATTTAAACTGATCAGGATAATTATTAAAAATGATATCCTAAAAATGTGTTTTTAGACTAAAATGTTGCATAATTTTTTTTTATAAAAAAATGCCGGCCAATAATAATATTTAGTAATAAATTTAATCAAAACTAATGAAAACATGGCAGTTAGTTAAAACTTATTTATTTTAAATAGTGCACATAATTCTCGTTTGGAAAGACTTTCAGCGTTTGGCTCTGAACTTTAAAAAAAAACCAGCTGTAAACAAAATAATATCATTATATAATATTAAATTTTTTTATGCGGAGTGGGTTCTAATCCATTTTTTTTTTTGGAACAATACTACCCAACGTAGTGAAATAATCGAAGTATTGGTGCAAACGTGAGCCAATAACCTTCTCCTATACAATCTGAGATTGCGGAAGATATAGGGGGTCTAAAAAGTTGCACCTCTATGAATATGAAGATTACACATTACGATACCTTACTACCAAATTACATTTAATTTTCCAAAAGTATTTGGAGAATTAAAACATTTTGCGTTTGAACTTTGAAACATTGGTTCACTTTAGCACCACAGGCCAGCTAGGAACTGTCAGTGGTACTAAAAATCAAGTACTGGTATACCAAACTACTGGCAGAACACTTGTTAAAAACACTTTACCAGCGTTTACAAAAAGCGTTTTGCCAGTATTTGGTTTTAGAACAATTTCAGTGGTCTACAGAAAAAATCAATGGCAAAGAAATGGCTGAGACAACTGTGCCAGCTTTGGGAAAAAGTGTTTTCCTAGAGCTATCCAGGCAGAAATTGCCAATGGCTTAGAAGGATAACCACTGGTTAAGCATAACCACTGGTTAAGCATAAACATATATAAATTTTGATGTTTTAAATTTTTTTTTATTTAATAAATAAACATTGCACGGTTTTTTATTTAACAAAAAAACAAATGGTCTTGAACTTGAATAATCTTGCTTACATCATAAATTATGATGTTTTGTTTAAAAAAGTTTGTAGTCGGAAGGTTCCGAGTTCGAGCCCGGTTTCAGGCAAACATTTTTTTTTTTATATACTTTTTAATATTTTTTCATTTAAAATTGATTTTTTTTGTTCTGGAAAAGCGCTTTTTAGAACAACTTTTTTTGACTTTCCCAACGTTGGCAAGTGGTTTTCATCAAAGCTTATGCCAGTGCTGAAATATTTGAGCAGCCAACTATTACCCAGCAGTTATAATTTACTTACGTTTTAAGCTATAAAGTATTATATGTCTCGTTAGCTCAGTTGTTACCAAAAAAAATATAAATGAATTTTTTTTAAATTTAATTTTGGAAAACAAATTGTTAGATTACCTATTTCATGGTTTTACCAACATTTTGCCAACGTTGGACATTTTGTTTCTCTAGTGCTTGCCCGACACTTTTGAAACAGACGGATCTTTTGTAAAATGATGTTATCATTTTGGCCTTGACAAAGCACTTGATGCCAGCACTTGTAACACTTGTAAAGTGCCTTGCCAGCTGTGATCCGTTTGTCGTTTTTTGACTGGGAGCGTATAACGTAAATATGAAAACCGCGATTTTTCAAAAACTACAAATTTTTGTTTTACAAAGACAGGTTCTGCAAAAAGTTGCAAACTCTTCAGTAGTAATATTAAAAATACTTTGCTACACTGAAAACTCACTTTACAAGTGAGCTGTTGTAGGTTGTAAGTCTAGCTGAGTGTATTTTGAAACCGGTTTGAGAAGTTGCAATATACTCTCAAATTTTCGAGAAAAAGCTAAAAGAGTATTTTTTGCGACTGGCGCTTTTAAACATTTGTAACTCAGTATTTTTTTTAACTGATTTTGAATTTTTAAAGGTTATTTAAGTGAAAATGGGCAAAATTTCAGTTTATGGGGGACACCCCTGGAAAAAAAAAAAAAATGCCACGCCCCCTTAAATGACCCCAGGAGTGCGAAAATCATAATGAATAAGGGGGCTCACGCCCCTTATGGGCGTGGCAGTCGAAAAACGACCCGGCCCACCTACGTAGACAATATGGGTATCAAATGAAAGCTAATGTCTTCACGATTCCAAAAATAGCCGTAGTTGCCAGATCGGGCGATTTTTGTAGCCGATATGGCCATTTTGGCAAAATTTGGGGTGGGGGGAATTTTTTTTTTTCCTTTTTTTTTGCTTATATTTTGTTAAAATCAAACAAAAATGAGCATTTTGTGCGAAAAGATTACTATTGTTAGCGTTACCCAGGGATTACCGCGTACAAAATTAAGAAACGAGGAAAACTCTTGAAAGCTTCTGATTGGTTAATGAAAATTTGTTATACTGGCATCGCTTAGTAAAGTTTTTCTGCGTGACCGGCCTACGGCCGGGCTTAGGGGTTTTTAACTCCAGTATGTCTTAATTCTAGACGGCGGGGATCTCGAGTGCTCGGCCTCTGGCCGAGCTAAAAAGAAATAAACAAAAAAAAGTCCTTCCCCCATTTTATAAAAATTAACATATCTTCCTCAAATTCTGGACGATCTGGCAACTACGGGTATTTTTGGAATCGTGAAGACATTTCCTTTCATTTGATACCAATATTGCCTAAGTAGGTGGCATGGGTCGATTTTCACCCCCGCCCCTATTTAACAAAAATGGCCGTATCGGCTGCAAAAACCTCCCGATCTGGCAACTATGGCTATTTTTGGAATCGTGAAGACATTAGCTTTCATTTGATACCCATATTGTCTACGTAGGTGGGCCGGGTCGTTTTTCGACTGCCACGCCCATAGGGGGCGTGAGCCCCCTTATTCATTATGATTTTCGTACTCCTGGGAACATTCTGAAGGGGATGGCATATTCAGATTTTTTCTCTAGGGGTGTCCCCCATAAACTGAAATTCAGCCTGAAAATGAACTGGCCTTTCCAAATATATACTTTCTTTGCGACAACTAAAGCTTTGTAACAATTCCGCAAAAACTTAAATCAAATAAAAGATTTTAATGTGCGTTTAATACTAAAATCAGAAAGGCACCAACAAATTAAAAAGACTTATGTAGCAAACAAAGTCTTCATTATCTTAAAAAGCATCCTTATATAAAACGTTTACATATTTCATATGATTTCGTAACAATAAACCCAACTAAATATCATTAAGCCTTCAAAAAATGCGTGTTTTCCAAAATAATCGTGCACTCAGGGAACTTCTGCTTTTAAAATATGTAGTTATTTGGATTGTAATACAGTTTCTTTGTTTTTAATGTAAATGTCAGTTATTTGTAGAACAAATTTAATTTTTTACTAACATTGTAGTTCATTTAAAAAAACAAACCACATCAAATGACTGTTTTATGATTTTACATTAATTTTTTACAGTCGTTTTTTGTTATTTAAAAATATAAAAAAAATAAATGTTTGTTTATTTTTTACTACCATGTGGTTCATTTTTACTACAATTGTTAGTCAATTTTTGAACATTAAAAAACAAATGACAATGTAATAAGTCGCCCTTTCTTTAAGTGCAATTTCATTTGTTTTTAACTACATTTGTAGTGGTCTATACCTACATAGTATTCTAAGTGAACGTTTCGAGTATTATGTATTTTTATCTATGAGGTCCTAATTAAAAAAATTTGTATCATAAATTTGCCCACAATGTTTAATTTAAAGTAACGGTTATACATCAATTTACGCTTCTTAAGGTTAACAATTATTACTGAAACAATATTGATATTGTCGTTAATAGAAGAGAAAAGTAAGTAAAAAGTAATGCAAAAATCTGCTTATTTTACTGACAATGAGAGTACCGTAAATAGTGCGGATTCTCTACTGATGCACTTCAATTAAAATGAAATTTAGGTATGTGTCACAAAATAAAAATATGAATCAGAGTCCTTATGAATAAGATGAAGAATTAAAGTTGTTTACAATCATATTTATCCATGTAAGACTCCCTTTTAACATATACTTCACATATGAACATATCATATATGAGACGATTTTGGAAATATGAAATCGAATATACCTCCATATATGACCATATATGTGTACAGTTTCCATATATGGCATCACCATCACATCTATATATGTATTTTGTTATTTATAAATAAAAAATTTTACACTCTATTATGCAGATATTTGAAAGAAAGTGCGTTTTTTAATGTTAAAAAATATTGGGACATTTTTGGCCCCAAGTGCACAAAATTGTTAATTAAGTTTTTTTTCTTTTTAAATAATAAATAACAACTACGGAAAATAATTTAGTCAACTTTCATTCAAATACGAAGATACCACATGATTTTTCGTTATCAATTTCATGAAATCTTCAAAATTTCGATAAGATTGACCTCTGACCTTAAAATTTGATCTTTGCCGTAGTTCGATTTTGACCAAATTTTCTGAATATAGTGCTTGCTGTTTGTTTCATAAAACTCTGAATAGCATTAATTGTTACTTGTTAAAAGTATATAAAGTATAAAGTATATAAATTTTACCTTATGATCGAATTTTGTGCAAAAAAAAAAGCGTTTTCCTCGAAATCCGCCGAATTTAAATAGCTACCCTTACTAAATTAAACGTGGGATATGTGTAATTTTTGGTATTTTTATTTTAAATTTATACTTAATGAGAGCTTAGTGTGCGAAACTATTTTTTTTTAAATTTTGTTGAACAAAATTTTTTAAAATCTGAAATTGGAGATTTTAAAAATACCCCAAAAATATTGTTGGTTTTCGACGTCACCTTAGGACAGGATACCGACATCCTAAAAATTAAATATTTCATATCTAACAGTTAATGGGTCCAGCAAGTAAAAAAAAAAAATATTTTGATATTTAATTTCGAAAACGTTTAGGATGTGGGCTCGAAATGTTTGATCAAGTGGTATTTGGCACATTAGTGGTCTGGGGTATTTTTTTTTTACTCGGATAATTCTCAACCGAGTTTGGATTTTTATATCTTTTTGAAAACATTTTTTTGTCTTCATCTCGATTAATTTATAATATGGAATAAAAACTGCTTCAATATTAACAATTTTTTGAAAAAACCCAAAAAAAGCCATTTTCCCCCATACAAAACACACTTTCAATTTTCAATCGATTTCCGCCTCGTGTTTTCTTTATCCAATCGGCACCAAACTTAATATTAAACGTTTTTACATATAAAGGAACCCAACTAGCCCATATCTTGACTTTAGAACTCATTTTGATAAACGGCTATACAAAGTTGAACACCTCTAATTAAACATATATGTTCATATTTGCCAACATATGCAACCATATATAAACATATATGAACATATTTGAATATATATGAACTTTTTTAATCGAGATATCAAAAAAAAATCCCAAGGAGTTGAGCTTTAAAGGTGATGTATTTGGATTTGGTATATTCCACAAAAACCTAATCAAAAACCATTAGCGATCATTCCCTTATATTTTTTAATTTTCCCAAAACACGTACAATTTTTGATGAAGTCGCCTAACGGCTTTAGCGATATTTTTTTTTACACACTTATTATTTTGAGTTTGGTTTTTATAATAATTTCCATCACTGTTTATACAAAATTTGTTGGATGGATGAATTGTTGGATAGAAAGAATGATGCTTTTTATAATGATTGTTTTTGTTAGAAGACCGACAGACCATTTATTTTTCTTTATTTTCGATTTTTTTTTTTTTTTTTAAATACAGTAACAGTAGTGAGTGACTAAAAAACAACTCTCTCGAGAGAGAGACTGTAAAAACCATTTGTAGATATGATGCTTAATAAAATTTATAATATATTTTTTTTTTTTTTAAATATTATTTGTTATGTTTAGTGTTTAATATAGTGTGGCTAAGATAAAAAGTCTATATGTTTTAATAATCAAAAATTAATAATAAAAAAAAAAGAAAATCAGTGCTAAATATACTAAAAAAAAAAATCGCTAAAATTCTTTTGAATTTTAAGGTGTAAAAAAAATTATTGTCCAAAAATAAAGATAAAATTTAAATTTAATTTTAAGTAAATCTTGAAATAAATTATCAAAATGTCAAAATCTTTGTCACTCAAATTGGTAAGTTGACAACACAAACTTAAAAGACGAGAGACGAATAAAAAAAAAAAATTCTTTTAATTTAAAATTTTCCATGAAAATCTATTTTTAAATATTCTAATATAAAAATTAGTATTAAAATTTTTAAAAATTTTTAAAGTTCGAAATGACAACACTCTTATACATTAGAGCGACTCACCAAAAAATGTGCTCGATGTACCCTCCTAAAAATGAACCTGGGACTTTTTTAAGATGACATTTAAAATATTTTGGCTCCAGCTTTGACCTCTCGTGAGCTGGACCATTTTGAAAATGGGTCTATTTTTGCATGTTGTGTTAATTTGAGAATCTGTTTCCTTACCAACATATACAATATGGGTATCATAAGAAAGGTTTTTTTTTAAGGCGCGTCCAACTGTATATACAATTTGTCCAAGGACGATCATCCATGTCCTTTTTTTAAGGATATTCTGTAAAAAAAAACGATTTTTGAATTTTTTGTTCGGGGTAGTTTGTAATAAAAATGCCAAATTAACATATTTAATCTTTAGTCGATTTAACTAAATACGGGTCTCAGCTTTTTTTGAAATTTGTGCTAGTTCACGTTTTGACAAAAATGCAATGGGTGGTAACTCTTCGTTTCAAATAGAGCAATATGGGTATCAAATTTTTTCTTTTGCCAAGTACATCATCTTTGTATGTAAATAATTTAGATTTTTGCAAATTAGATGCATTTTACACAGTGCTCTGGAATATATATAAATGCAATTTTGTGGTAACTCTAATATGATATCGGATTTAGTTTTTAGATCATGTATGGATGAAAATAGGACTAAAGAAAAAAAAAAAAAATGATCCACGACTTTTTGGCGGCATATTTTTTTCGCAAATTAAAAAAGAAAAAGTACTTGTACTTGGCAAAAGAAAAAAATGTATACCCATATTGTCCTATTTAAAACGAAGAGTTACCACCCCATTGCATTTTTGTCAAAACGCGAACTAGCACGAATTTCAAAAAAAGCTGATACCCGTATGTAATTAAATCGACTAAAGATTAAACTATGTTAACTTGGCATTTTTATTACAAACAACCCCGAACAAAAAATTCAAAACCCTTTTTTTTTACAGAATATCCTTAAAAAAGGACATGGATGATCGTCCTTGGACAAATTGTATATACAGTTGGACGCGCCTTAAAAAAAACCTTTCTTATGATACCCATATTGTATATGTTGGTAAGGAAACAAAAACCTTTCTTATGATACCCATATTGTATATGTTGGTAAGGAAACAGATTCTCAAATTAACAAAACATGCAAAAATAGACCCATTTTCAAAATGGTCCAGCTCACGAGAAGTCATCATAAAAAATACCAATGTTCATTTTGAGCGGGGTACACCTTGCACGAATTTCGCTTCCATACAACTTGAGTCGTTCTATTATACATATCGCACTTGATCAACAAGAGGGTATTAACTCAAAATTTTAAAATTTTCAGTAGAGTCAAAAAACTGTTTATGGCCACATTTTAACAGAATTTAAAAATTCAAACATATCATAATAAGCAAATTCCATTTGAAAATATATATACATTGTTTTTGTTTTAAATTTTACCACTCATTGCAAAAAAAAAAATCAATTTTTCGAGTTAATACCATTTTTTTGAAATTTTATGGATTTAAATTTATAGACTAAAACGAATTTTATCAACAAAACAGTATCAACTCAAAATATAACCAAATATAAATAAAACAGTTTGATTTTTTTTAACATAAATAAAGGCTCAAATCAAAATAATACCTTTTTTATGAAAATATACCATTCATTTCTATTTGAACTTTTGTATTAACTCGAAATAATACATTTTTGTTGAAATAAAGGTAATCACTACATTATCATGAAAATGGTCTCAAAAGTGGTTTTCGAGATGAAAGAGTAATCGGAATACGTTGAAATTTTTACAATAGATAGATATTGATGCTGTTAGTTGATTTCTTGAAAAAAGTGATATTTTGAGTTAATACCCTCTTGTTGATCAAGTGCGATATGTGTGTGCGAAAATTGTTTATACATTTTTTTTTTATTTTACTACAATTCAATAGCGGTAATCACTCTTGATAGAAAACTTTTTCTTGGAGGAAACATTATCGATTTCTTTTTCATTAAAGAGTGAGCGTCTTTTTTAGCAAGTTTGTTTTCAACACTGTCAGCTGATCTTTGTTTACATTTGTTCTAGGCTGAACACGTTTTTCACCAAATGTAATTAAAAGTTAAATAAGCAAAATGCCAAAAACATCAGAAAAAATTAAAATAATTAAATTTATAGTGGAAAATGCAATAACACAAATAGATTTTATGCAGCATTTTCAACTTGGAGGTAAATTTTATTAATATATAAACATATATATAATTCACAATTTATTTAAAAAATATGAAATTATCTTGTGACGCTTAAAATCAGTTGTTCTTCTGTCAAAAAAAGTTTTTCTTGTTTTCTACTACAACTTACTCAAGGTTTGAGTCAAAGAAATTTCCTATCAAGAAAAGGAGAATCGAAGAAAACGAGAAAAAACAAATCCCATACATTTTGTTGTTGTATCTGTCAAAAGTTTTCTTCTTTTCTCGTTTTCTTCGATTCTTCTTTACTTTTCTATCAAGAGTGATTACCGCTAATATCTGTTTTAAAACATACATTTCATTTATTAACACACTTGACACTTTGTTCTGACAATTTAATTTTGTGAAACACAAGCCAATGGAGTATTCAGAGTTAGGATTGCCATTGTTAATTGTATTTAAAAAAAAATATGCAACAACAATTTGTCAATAATTGTCACATGATACTTCAGCAATATTTAAAAATTATTTTTTACCAACTTCAGAAATTTCTCATATATGTGGCTTTCCAAGCCAACTGTCCAGCTTAAAAAGTAGTATGAAGTTATATCGAATAATTTCCGCCACAGATTATCACTTATAACTTTTTATATGTTTAAGAGTCAGGTTTTTTTGTATCAAGTTATCTTTTAAAAAGTCGTCAGATTATGTGTACAACAAAAACAAGCAAAAAGTGAGGAAAAAAAATAAAGTTTTTACAAAAAAAAATCTTGAATTTCTTACAAAAAAAATTTGCTTAATTGTCCAGAATTCTGAACAATCAAATGATATTAATTCTTTTTAAATAATTGATGAAAGCTGCAAAACGAGTTCCCAATACTTTCACATTTTTTTTTGTAAATAGTCTGCTCCTCTCAATTAGGACACTAAAGTTGCAAAAAAACTCAAATATTCACTTTTAGTACAGATTCCATTTGTCAGCGAAATAATGAGCTTTAGTATTTTGCACACATAATCTGACGCCCTTCTAAAAGGTAACTTGACAAGAAAAACAGTTCAGTATCGTACACAAGAGCAGTTGTAACTGAAAATACAAGGTGGCGCAAAAATAACCTTCCGATGTTTTTTGGCTGTAATTTAAAAAAAAAATGAAAAACTTTGATTCTTCTTGTGGATTATTTTTATTTGGTATTTTAATTTTTTTTACATCAAGTCGAGAATATGATGTCATGTAAATGGCCGCCGCCACAGTTGATTGTCATTTGAGCCCTTTTTATGGCATTTTCCATCACTTTGGCCAAAACTTCCGGCGATAGGTCCTCACATTCTTGACGGATATTGTCTTTAAGAGCTGCAAGAGTCTGAGGCTTGTTGACATAAACCCGCGACTTCAAAAAGCCCCACAAAAAGAAGTCTGGAGCGGTCAAATCAGGCGATCTTGCTGGCCAGTGCAAATCGCCAAAACGGGAGATTAGGCGCCCGGGAAATGCATTCTTCAGCATATCGGTTGTGGCACGTGCAGTGTGTGCCGTTGCACCATCCTGTTGGAACCACATGTTTTCCAATCCCAATTCATCAAGTTGCGGCAAAAAGAACTCGTTGTTCATTGCTCTGTAGCGCTCACCATTCACAGTAACCGTTTGGCCCGAGACGTCTTCGAAGAAATAAGGTCCGATGACTCCTCCAGCGAAAACAGCACACCATACAGTGACTTTGAGCGGGTGTAATGGCTCTTCGTGGGTTACACGAGGATTTTCAGTGCCCCAGAAGCGTAAATTTTGCTTATTTACGTAGCCGCTAAGATGGAAATGGGCCTCATCACTCATGATTATTTTTGATGAAAAATCGACCGATTATTGGTCAAATAAATAGTCACCAATATTCCGCGTTCTGAAGCAGTGTAGCGTAACATTGTTTATTAATGTGTATTTCGCATGTGTTTACTACACAAATGTCAAAACAGAACTGACATTAGGGGCCAATCGCAAAATTTATAGCATTTTCTGATAGGAGGATTACTTTTGCGCCACCTTGTATTTGTAGGGTTTTTTTCCATCCCACTCCTTATATCGTAGCAATGCACAGTGGGGTGTTTCACAATTATTTTGGAAATAATCCAGTCAATTCTTACTAGCTGATCGGGTTGCAATGAAACTTCACACAACTTTAATCAACGTAATTTGAAGCTTAACTTTCAAACAAGGGCCCACTAGATCCATGAGGATCTGATCAGGTAGACTTCGAAGTATGACAACACTGGTATTTAACAATTTTGAGAGCTTGCCAATTTTATATAAAATGTGTTTTTTTATAGAGGTGTAGAACTTTGAAATGGAATAAAACAAAGATGAATTTTTTTAAATTTACATGAAATTTACTTTATTCGAAACATAATCTTCTGACATTATAATTTCAATATGACTGCTGGCATATGACCGCCACGGCTGGTCGGACGTAGTCTAATCTGCAGGTTCAATTTTCGATGACTTTCCAACATTTGTGGCCGTATATGGGCAATAACGAGGCAAATTTTGTCCTCCAAGTGCTCAATCGTTTCGGGCTTATCGGCGTAGACTAGCAACTTCACATATCCCCACCGGAAAAATAGTCCATCAGCTTTAAATCGCATGATCTTGGAGACCAATTCACGGGTCCGAAACGCGAAACTATGCGGTTACCAAACGTTTCCTACAACAAATCAATTGTGGCAAGACCTGTATGACATGTTGATGAATGAATCAATTGATGAACGAAAAAGTCGATAATCATGGCTCTTATAAAAACTAAACACCTTTTTCCTGGGTTTTCGGGTTAAATGTAACTCATAAAATATTTTATTTTTTTGTAGAAGATTTTAAAATAAGCTTTTTTTTTAAAACGTCCTTAATGAAAACTTGGGAAATTTTCAAAGTCTGGTAGCAACCGTTATTGGGGAATCTTAATCTTACCCAAAGTTGTCCCCTCCAAAATTGGACAATTTGTTTTTTTAAGAAACAACTTAACCAATGCCAAATTGTACTTGTTCTGCGATAAGTCCTGCTTTAACCACCGACGGAATAGGTCCATTTAAGGGCAGTTGACCCTCATTTGCCGTACATTGATGCCTAATTTACTAGAGGTATTTTGCGTACATTTTATGTTTACTATTACAAAAATTTTTCAAAATATGTTTTAAGGTTGACAACTCTTTTTCATAGTAAAATATAAAGTACATAAATAATATTTTTCCTTTAATTATATTGTTGAAAAAAAATTCAAACAAAAACAAATTTTTGTATATTACAAAATGCAAAAAATAACGTTTAAAAAATGTTGTCAATACATTTTTCTCTATATATGACAAGGTTAACAGTTTAGTTCATAAGTCAAGATTTATTTTTAAAATGAATTTTCAACAGCAGCAAAAAACATACACACTGAAAAAACACACCGAAACACCCTGCTGGAAATAAAAATGCAGGTAATATACTTTGTTTGGAAAACATTTCCGTTTTCATGTTTCTAATATAACATGTTTGCTTTCAAATATAATTATGTTTGCCTGCAAGCATATATATGTTTGGTACTATTGAAAAACGTCTACCGGTAAACATATATATGTTTGGCTGCAAATATGTTTATTATAAGAATGTTTGCATGTCCCAAACATAATATCTACAAATTTTAAAATTTCAAATATATCTTTGTTTAAGTTTGAAAATTTGAATCATTACAAACATACTTATAATTACCTGCAAACATCTTTAAAAGTGTCGTTTTTCTGGGTGTACATTTGTACTATACGAAACACTTGACACCTCATATGAGTAGTAAGTTTATACATTTTATACCTTACATGTATTGAGTCAAAAGTGTTTGAAAATGTTTTAATCTATTTGAAAATCATATTATTTGTCAATACATGAATTGTCGCACTTGCCTGTCTGCCTACCTGCTTCACTGTCGTCAATATATTTGTCTGTCTGCCTAGTTGTTTGGCTACACTCAAATAATAAAGTTGCAAAAAAATTTATAATTTTACAGAAAATGTAACTATTGTTACGCCAACAGATCGTTTAGTTGACTTTATCATAACGTGTCTGTAATTAATAGTAAAGTGAAAGTAGTAGCAAAAACTAGTAAATTTTACTAAAATTTAATTAATGTTTAGTAAACCCTTAATGGAAATCAATATGCTAAAATCAACAAATTATTTTTACTAAAAATTAATGTTTTTTTTTTTACTAAAAATTAGTAATTTTTTTAGTAAAAATGTTTTTACTAAAAATTAGTAATGTTTTTACTAAAAATTAATAATGTTTTTACTAAAAATTAGTATTTTTTATGAATATTAGATTTCTCTTTCTTTTAATTTCTTTATATTTTATATTTTATATAAAATATTTACTATTTATTTATTTATATTTACTAAAAAGATAAAATTAAACACAAAAAAAATCTTTAATCTAACATATAAAAACATATATTTATTAAACCTTTTGGCCAATTTTTGCTTTATGTTTAAAAATTTTTCTAAAATATTTATTTTCATAGTGAATTTTAATCGTTGATCTATAAGTTTATGTGTGAGATTTTATTTGTTCGGTTTGAGATAATGACAAATTTTTCTCTAAATTAACAGAAAAATTATAATTTTTATATGATAATTTACTTTGACTATTAGAAAAAGACACAGAAAAAGTTATTGACACTAGCATGAATGGAATGCATTTTCTGACCCACTACGGTCTTCATCAACATTCTTCGTGCCATTTAGTGTTAATCGTAAATATCTTCTATTTAACTCGCACGTTAAAGGAATTGGGTGACTTTAAATCCCACATTACTCTGTGTGTTGAGTTAGAATGA
The DNA here is from genome assembly GCA_021234595.1 of Delia radicum. NCBI lineage: Eukaryota > Metazoa > Arthropoda > Insecta > Diptera > Anthomyiidae > Delia > Delia radicum. Next base: position 122,707,664 of record CM037853.1, on the reverse strand, counting down.
AATTTACCACGAACGATTTCTATTTATAGTCTGTTTGGTTTTCTCTAGTCATTATCATAATTGCCAGTTTAACTTTCAGTTAAAACTTTTAAAAATGGCAATTCTTTTCTCTAATGTCATCGTATACTATCCTTCTACATAAGCAAAGCATATCAACAAACATTAAAGATTTTTTGTTAATACATATGTCGAGCATATACATTAAACGATTTCTACACTGTACCTGGTGAGTGGTTTAATAGTGAATTTTATCGTTGATCTATAAGTTTATGTTTGATATTTTATTTGTTCGGTTTGAGATCATGACAAATGTTTCTCTAAATTAACAGAAAAATTATAATTTTTATATGATAATTTACTTTGACTATTATTTTCAGCAACGAGAATTAGTAAAAAATTTGGTTATTTTTACCAAAAATATTTTGTACTAAAAGTTACTACAAAGCCTGTAAATTGGAATATAGAACGCTTTACTAATTTTTCTACTAACTTTATTATTTGAGTGTATGTTAGACTTTTGTTCGTTCATGCTGTTTTTAATTTTTTTCTGTATGTTTGTTAAATTCGTGCTAAAGTGGTTACATCCATACTTGTACATCAATTTACACATTCAATTCAACATAATTTTTTGTAAGTTTTTATTTTACCATTTATCGTTGTAGTATGTCTGTCCAATAGAGTGGGACGAAACTAAGAAAAGTAACAAAAAAAAAAACCTTTAAATCTCATGACCTATTCACATAGCGGAAGTAATATCGTTTAAAGGACATTATGGCCATAATATTATAAAACTTTAAGAAATAACAATTTAATTTATGAATCTGACAGATCAGCGCATAATCTGCTGAAACATTAAAATTAAAAAAAAAAAATACCTAAATCTTATTAAAAAAACTATAAAAAAAAATATGTTGCTTTCCAAGCCAACTGTGCAGATAAAAAAATAAGTAAATATATCGCAGCAATGTTAAACTAACAGCATTTGTTCTTCTACACTCAAAAAAAGTTAATAAAGTCCACAAAAACTTTTGGTGAGTCAGCAAAATTTTAGTCAGGAGGGTGCTTGCAAAAAATTTTTAATGTCAGCAAAATTTTTTGCTGAAAATCAGCCGTAAATAATTCTAGAAACGAAACAAAAAACTAAAAAATTTCTTCGCTTTATGCTGTCTACCTGGACGTATATTTGTTTTGCAATTTTACCACACTACATTATTAATCTCTATAAACATTTAGTTTACAAACACACATTTAATCTTTATTAAATTTAAATATTTTATTTTGTCTTTTATGGAATTAATAAATATACAATTACTTTCACAAGCCGGTGACAACACAACATTTAATCCACGATTTTGTTTAATGTATGAAAAACAGACACGAAAATGTTCTATGGTTGATTTATGTGTATGTCTTACAAGAGTTGTACTTTTTAGTATAATTTTCTCGTTTCTACTACATCTTGACATGAAGAGAGATCTACTTCATTCTGCGTATATCTTTCAATCTAGTTGTCGTCCACACTATTAATGTGCTTATCAGCATAGTTTTTTTTAGCAAAATAAATTGGTAAAACATTAGTTCAAAACAGTTAAGTGCTGAATAAGTATAACTAAAATTTTAGCTGAAAACATAATTTAGATGTTATTTTATCGACACAGAAACATTTAAAGTGTAACTCGTATAAGTTTTGGATAAAATATTCGTTGAATATAGCCCTTCATACATATTTCAATATGACTTCTGGCATATAACCGCCACGGCTGGCTCGGACCTAGTCTAATCTGGAGGTCCAATTTTCGATGACTTTTTCCAGAACGCGGCGAATGTTGTCCTCCAAGTTTTCAATCGTTTCGGGCTTATCGGCGTAGACTAGCGACTTCACATATCCCCACCGAAAATAGTCCAGCGGCTTTAAATCGCACGATCTTGGAGGCCAAATCAAGCGCCCGAAACGTGAAACTATACCAAACGTTTCCTTCAATAAATCAATTGTGGCACAAGCTGTGTGACATGTTGCGCCGTCTTGTTGAAACCACAGTTCCTGCACATCATGGTTGTTCAATTGATGAACGAAAAAGTCAGTAAGCATGGCTCTATAGCGGTCACCATTGACTGTAACGTTCTGACCAGCATCGTTTTTAAAAAGTACGAACCAATGATTCCACCATCCCATAAAGCACACCAAACAGTTAGTTTTTGTGTATGTAACGGTGTCTCAACATACACCTGAGGATCATCATCACTCCAAATACGGCGGTTTTGTTTATTAACGTACCCATTTAACCAAAACTGAGCTTCATCGCTTAACAAAATTCGCAAAAGTCGTACGCGATACGTATTTCGAACAGAACCATAATTTTCAAAATAAATTTGCACAATTTGGAAGCGTTGTTCAGGCGTCAGTCTATTCATGTTGAATTGCCAATTAAAACTAAACATAAATCACTTCACAGCTGACAAAATGGCCGCCAGTTAAAAAAGTGTTGCCAACTTAAAAACACCCTTTAGCAAAAATTTTGTTAATATTACAGTTTTTGTGTGCTATTTTGAGTCTACAAATATAAAATGAAAAGTTTTTTTAATATAATAGAATTTTGTATAGTTATATGCAGGACAAACAAAAATTAGTTTTAACATATTTTTTCCGGTGCGTCTCTTTGAAAAATAGATGAATAGATGAGACGAATTAATGTGTTCGAGCAAAAATATTCATATTTAGCTCTTACTATCATATTTGGCCTTATATTGATATTAACAGCATATTTTTTTAAAACATATTTTTTTTTAAATCATATTTTTTCCTTTTTAGAGCATATTTTCAGTTTATTTAAAGGTTTTGTCGAACAATTTCATTTTTCATTAAAAAAAAAATATTTCCATTTTTTCTTCAACATTCTCTGAATCTTGAAACAGAAATTCAAGCCAGTTTTTCAAATTCCATTTTTTAGGTAATTTTAAATTGATTTTTTGTAGAGCATATTTCAGGTTGCCTTGGTAATATATATAAACAAGTGATTTGTTTAACACCATGGCAAGTTGTTTTAAATTACTAAATATTTTTTTTAATAATCCCACAATATTTGTACATAATATAATGTAAAATGATATAATGTGCGTAGGTATCCATATTAACAATGTCTATGCTGTAAGCAGTAGGTACATTTTCTGTTTTAAAGTCTACATCTAAGTTTTCTTGAGAAGACAACAACAATTCACTCTGTTGATTTAATAAAAAAAAAATACAAATTTGAGCCTAATTAAAAACTAAAGGCTTAATTAGTTTAACAGTAGCAGTAAAAAAGTAACGTAGCATTCTTGTAATGAATAAAAAGAGTATAAAAATAGTCTTGTAAATCAGGTATACTATTTTTTTTGCTAAATTATGTTTTCAGCTAAAATTTTAGCTATACTTTTTTTGAACTAAGGTTTTACTAATATTTTACTAATGTTTTACTAATTTATTTTGCTATAAAAAAATTGTGCTGATTAGCACATTAATAGTGTGGACGACAATCACACTATTAATGTGTCGCGGCATGTCAAGATGTTGTAGAGACGAGGAAAAAGTACAACTTAAGTAAAATATATAAAAAAATCAACGATTTGTATCTGTTTTTTTATGAGTAAAACAAAATTGTGGATAAAAACAACTTAAATGTTGCGTCGTCACCGGCTTGCGAAAGTAATTGTCTATTAATTAAATAAAAGACAAAATAAAATACTTTAAATTTAATAAAGATTAAATGTGTATTTGTAAACTAAACGTTTATAGAGATTAATAATCTAATGTGTTCAAATTGCAAACAAATATACACTAAAGACTATAGAGAAAGACCCACATCTTAGGTAGATTTTTATGTTTCCTTTTTCTTATCGCAAAACTGGGTTGTATATGTTATATTTTGTTATTTTTGTTTCTATAATTATCTGCGACATTTGCGTTCCTTTAAAATATAGCATCGTTAAGACAACCATTGATGTAAGTAGTTGAAAGATAATTTTGTTTATGTTATATGTAATTATTTCTACAGTAAAACCCGGTTAAGACGAACTCCGAGGGACCAAAAAAATTAGTTCGTCTTAAGAGAGGTTCGTATTAAGCGGTTTTTTTTTAACGATAAAAAATATGTATTTATTAAAACCAAAACAAGATTTTACATAAATAAAAAATAAAATTAGCATTTCATGCATTCCTAATTAAAAATTCAATTAAAATTCTTCATTAAAAAAAAAAAAATTGTTATTCTTTTTCTGAATGACTGAATTATATAAGTTTTTCTATTACCAAAATATGATTGTCAGCTTCTTTCGGCACACGATTTTGCCGATGTTGACAAATTTTCAACATCGGGAGGATTAACAATTTCAATATTTCTTCATCTGATAAAGTATGTGACGTCAAAACATTAGCATCTATATCTATAAAGTCATCCACGGATATGGAATTCATACTTAGGTCTATCCCATTAAACGGATAAAGAGTGTACTAAACATGGTAATTTGTATGAAAGCGAGTTTTTGGGACTGCTTAAAACAGTTCGTAATAACCGAGGGTTCGTATTAACCGAGTTCGTATTAAAATATGTATTTTATATGAAAATTGTTGTCAAAACGTCGGGACTTTTAAATTAGTTCGTATTAACCGAGGGTTCGTCTTAAGCGAGTTTTACTGTATTTTTTAGATATTAAATTAAGTTCATGTCGTCATTGTGGAAAAATTAACATTTTTATATTTTGTAACATATTGTAAATTATTTTTAAAAGAATCACAAAAATATGTTTTATGATATTCAGCAAATAAATTAACTAAAGTATAAGTTTCCTACAAAATTTTCGGAGTTTTTTTCGGTCTACTAAAATTTTTTATTAATTTTTAGCAAGGGTTTTTTAATTCCTAATCCACTAAGTGTTAGCAAAACTTTTGCTGAATCTACTAATTTTGTTGCTAAAAATCAGCTCGCTGATTTGCAGCAAAAGATTTTGCTGACATTAGCAAATTTTTTACAAGCACTCTCCTGACTAAAATTTTGCTGATTCAGTAACATTTTTTCTGACTTTACTAACTTTTTTTTACATACTTCAAACATTTTGAAGTACTTGAAATAATTGATAATTTGACACCCTACACCAGGTTGATTACTTAGACCTACTATCGAATTAAACACAGTTTTTCCCAGCAACTATAGATAAATTATGTATTAAATGAAAGGCTTTTTAAAGACCTTTCTTATGGTACTCGTATGTAAACCATTCGCCACAATGTTCAAGTGTTTGCACACAAGGAGTACAGATTCATTGTGACAACCGAATTTCTTACCAACTGTATGGTTTGGATGCAGCGACCAAATTTTTTATTGTGGCAATCAAATAAGTTCCTGACGGAATTGAAATATATTGTTGTATTAATTGTTTTTTGAACAACAAAAATATTCGGAAATGGACGGACATGTTTTATATAATAGTGGATGCGTCTTTAAAATTGTCGTCTTTCATTTAATATCCAATTTGTATGTAGTTTAATAACTAATATAAGAAATATATTAAAAACGTCAACTTGGCTAACTTATGACCCCAATTTTTAACCCCTAAACTTGAGATTGCTCACCGAAAAAAAGTGCTAATATTTTTTGTATGTTGTAAAATATTCAAGTTTCATTCAAATCTGCGGATTGTTTTTATTACCTCCTGTGCCTTTAATATTGGGTGTATTGATAAAAGTAAAGCATGTTATTCCTCATTGAGGATATAATTAATATGATTAAACAAAAATATGAACAAATGTACAAAAATAGTACAAATGTACTATCAACCTTTTCTTTGTTTTAAAAAAGATTATTATCAGTTTTTTTTTTTTTTTGTAAAAAAAAAACATATTTTATTAATGTTTTTAATTTAAGTAATTTATATATTCCAGAGAACCTTCAAAAACGGTAATTTTTTTACCTCCAGCCCTTTGATGTTGTTAAAATTTGGCATACGTATACTCTAGAATATCTTTTACTCATTGCCGTTTCTCAGTTCCTTAAACTAGTGTAAACTCGTGTTTTTATTCCCGTTTTTAATTTTATAAAAAATTTAAAAAAATTGCTAAAAGTAGTAAACTTTGAAGAGGCATATGCCCCAAAGTAGATGCACTATTTCGAAGATTAAAAAAACATATAAAAGATGAAATTGTCTAATTTACAATTTGTAATTAAAAAATAACCACTTTCTTGCATTCATAAAGCACATGCAATTTTTGATTGCATTTTGCACTTTTTAAAATTTTCTTAGTAAATAACAACTTTGACATTTTTGGGATTTTGAAAATGAATTAAAAAATTGCATTTGCATTATGAATGCATTTTCGCAAATTACAAATCGTAAAGCAGACAATTAAAGCTTCCAATTAAAGCTTTTTATTTCTTTGAACTAGTCCACATACTTTTGGAAATATGACTTTTCAAAATTCACGACTTTTAAATTTGTTTGGATTTTTTTAAAAACAGAAAAACTGCAATAAAAAAGCGAGTTAACAAAATTTGCAAAAACTGAAAACGACATCCTAGAGAAACGTGTACAAATCATAAAAGAATTTAAATGACCTCCGGTCAAAATTTGGCCGATCTATCATGGAATGTACGATATAGCAAAAAACTATACATTTTTGTAATTTTTAGTTAGAATATTATTCTACCTCAAGTCCAAAATCTAATATGATATTGGTATATTAAATTTTTATTTGTTGCTTTTTATAAAGTTTGATAATGTTCATGCTAGACAATACAATTGTTTCATATGCATCACCCTAAACTTCAGTTGTCCGCAATAAGAAAACGATGATAGGCTTAACTCAAACCGAAACAAAATCTACTCCATGAGATTTTTTGTCTGCTTTAGTGTGGCTGGTTTGGTAAAACTTTAATATGAGTCATTCCATGTCAGACCGTACGATTTTTGCTAAAAATTGACTTTGATGTCTCCGATGTCTTTCAAAATTTTAGTACGTATTCTTAATAAAAAAATATTTTACACCTGTTTTCAGAAAAAATTAAACATTTTTTTTCAAAAAGTTATGTGAATTTGAAAATCCTCAAAATCGTGAAAAATCTTTCGACATGACAACTTTTAAACTAATGTTTTTCTAAAAGTAGTGAATGGATTTTAAAGTTTAATACCTTATTTTAAAGGTATTTGAAAATTCTTTTTAAAAATTATTTTTTATTTTTTTAAAATTTGGTTTTTATTACTTAATTTCTGTTTTCCACCATCTTCGAACAAGTCGAAAAATCTGAAAAAATATTTTCTTGAAGTTCAATATAACCTTAATATTCCCTGTAATTTTCAGAATGGAAGTCGAATGGATTCTATTTTTTCCGATTTTTTTCCATTGTAGTACCAGGAAAAATTACATTTTGTATGTGAACATTATATTTTCAAGCGTGTTAACGAAAATTTTAATGCATGCAAAAAACACACGCTAACAAATTCATATTGTTCTTGAGCATTATTTTTTTTTTGCTTTTTCTATGTGCCATTAGAATTTTTTTGTATGTTTTATTTTAAAAATCGGGAAAAAAATAGAATCCATTCGACTTCCATTTAGAAATTTACATGGAATATTAAGGTGATATTAGGCTTTAAGAATATATTTTTTTCAGGTTTTTCGACTTGTTCGAAGATGGTGGAAAACAGAAATTCCATAGAACAAAAACAAATTTTAAAAATAAAAAAAATAAATAAAAAAAAAAATAATTTTAAAAAGAAGGTTCAAATACCTTTAAAATAAGTTATTAAACTTTAAAATCCATTCACTAGTTTTAGAAAAACATCAGTTTAAACGTTGTCATATCGGATGACTTTTCACGATTTTCAAATGCCCATAACCGTTTAAAAAAATTTTTTTTATTTTTTTCTGGAAACACAGGTAAAATATTTTTTAATGTTTAATACGTCTGGCAAATTTAAAGTAACTCAGAAGAGGTGTTGTATAAAAGGTGTTCGGTCTGACATGAAATGACTCATATTCAGAAAATTACTCCATTTTCTTTTATAGTGGGCAAATTTAGCTATTTTCTTACAACAAACAAACAAATTTTAAAAATTGATTTGTCAGTGTAGCCATACTACAATTTTGAAAAATTGTCTGAAAACACCAACATTTTTATAAAACTTAAAAATCGTGAAAATCAGATAGATCAAATTGTATAAAACAGTTCAGAACAGTCAAAATATTTGAATTTAAATTTCGAATACCATCGCTAGAGGGCACAATAAGTGTTCAAAAAGTTCAGAAAAAGCTTATTGAGACAACATTACATCTTGCTACCAAATTTCGTCAAAAAAATGCCCACGGGATCGAAGAGTGGTATAAAATGTGTTAAAGAAAAATGAGCAAATTTTTTTAAATTGTAAGAGCACTTTTTCTGTTTTAGAGCATTTTTCTGGTTGTCCTGGTTATAAGTACATAAGAATCAGTATATAAACTTTTTCGGCTCCGGGAAATTTTGGTATAAGGTATCTAGTTATTGGACTTGACCGTTTATAATTTGCCCACTTGTTTATGATTTGCTACACATCATAATGAATTAGCCAGTTAGTTAGTCGTTAAAGGCTATTATTATGATTTTTTTTGAAAATATTTATTTTTTGTTTTCATATTTTCCTAAGAGCAGATGTTTTGTTGACGATGTTGTGACTGACGGTATGTCTACTTTAATGGCGTAATAATGTACCCTAGATGAGTGCGTGTTTTAATTTTATTCATTTTCCTTCCAAATCTTTACATTAGTGTGAAACTTATTTGCATAAAAATAAGCTTTTTTTCATTTCGAAACTTTTAGAATTCACAAGAAGTTGTAATACTAAAATTTCTAACAAAGAAGTTCTCCGGACCCGAACTCGCAGATTTTAATGAACTTTGGATATGTGGTAAAGGAGAGCAAAAGAAAGAAACACGTATTTTTTTAACTGCCCAATCTTACGTTTAAGGGTTAACAAGTTGGGTTAAAAGTTCATTTGTTTTTGTATGAAAACTTATCTTTAATTTACGAAAACTAGATTTATTTGTATGCAGGGTTAAAATACTTAAGATAACAAATATTTTGATACCCATATTGCCTATGTAGTGGACCCAAAGTTGCCACATTTTTCAATTATTTGAAATATAGGGGAAAAAGTCTCTGCGAGAGAAGTTGCTCAGAAACCGACCGGTTTTGAATATCGGAAAAAGCTGAGACATCCTCTCGATTACATTTAATAAGAATTGTCATGTATTATTTTAAGCTTAATATAATTAAAATTCCTTAATAAAACGCCAGATTTAATGTTACTCAAAACACATTTTTTTGAATAATAAAAATACTTGAAAGTCTTTGGACATATTTTGTACACCGTTGAATGTGTCTTTAAAAAACCTTTCATCTGATACCAACCTGGTCTACAGTTACTTTAAACATATCGAAATAAACCAAAAAAAAACGTAAAATGTGGTTATTTTTGATCCCACTTAGTAACGTCTACACAAAAGATTGTGCAGCTAAAAAAAAAACACGGGTCCCTTAAATTTTTATTATCTACAACAAAGTTCATTAGCATCTGTCGGTCCGGGTCGGGATACCTCCCTTGTAAGACTAATTCTAACAAAAATCTGCAATCCCTGCCACATATTGACCTGATCGAGAAATATTTAAGAAGCTGTCGTTTTACTTAGCGCTAGTTACAGAGCTGAAAGTATTTTTGCAGTGTTGCACAAAATTCGTCCTAAAATATCACCGTTTAACGCTAAATAATTTTTGATATGGAAATATGGATATTGGATAAATAAATGTCATCCAAATGTACACACAGAGAATAAATTGGTTGGAATTCCATTGTAACCAGCAAAATTTAATCATTATTCAATAATTATAATTGTATGTACATCAGAATAATTAAACTATATTGAAAACAGAAAATATATAAAATTAACTAAAACACAGTCAGTCACATCATTCAAATTATTGGTTTTCCTAATCAATTTTGAAAAAATATTGTCTTCTACATTATCTTTACTACAAACAACCACTTTTCGGAGATTTTATCCCTTGAAGAAAATATTTGCAATGAAAATTATTCAAGTTCGAGGCCATACTCTATATTTCTTTATTAGGATATTGTCCTAACAAATAATCTATAGAGTTTTTTATTTTCAAATTTATTAGTTGACCCTTTCAGGAATGGTTTATAGATCTATTTCGGTACCCATTATTAAAACACGTTTTGAAAGAGGTAACAATACCATGCAAAACATCAAGCATTCATATAAACTAGTTTTCTCACTAAATGAGAACTAATATATGAGTTCGAAGTTAAAGATTATCACCATTGATCAACAAATAAATTGAAAACTTGTTGTTTGTGTGTAAGATCTACCGTTGGTAGATATTCAATAAAAGTTTTTTGATTTTTTTCTCCCTTTTTGTACACTTTGTTTTGTTTAAAAACAAAATATACGGGGGGCAACACTAATGTCAGTAGCTAAAATCTGGCAACACCATAATAATCAATTTGGCAAAAAAATGGAAATTTCAAGAGAAGGTTTTTGTTGGATTATTTTTCACAACTTTCGACGTGGATTATCTCAACAAGAATGGCGATGAAGCACCATCAAAAACCACAGTATATCGCTGGTCGTGGTCGTAGTGCGGTCGCCGACGAATTCCGTGAAGGTCGTCCAAGAAGGTTCGTGGAAGAAGCACAGCAAAGCAAATGGTAGCATGTTTCATCGGTAAAATGGGTCATATGGCCACTGTACCTCTTGAGCAACGTAGGACGGTCAATTCTGAGTGGTACACGACCATTTGTTTGCCGGAAGTCTTCGGAGAAATTCGTAAAACCAACCATTAAAGACGAATCATTCTCCATCACGACAATGCGAGCTTTCACACATCTCGTCAAACAAGTGAATTTTTGAGCAGTCAAAACATCGAATTGATGACTCATCCTCCGTACAGTCCTGATTTGGCACCCAATGACGTCTTCCTGTTCCCGAATGTCAAAGGTAAACTGCATTGTCAACGATTGACGAGCGCTGAAGAAGCAGTTGAAGCGTTCAAAAACCATATTTTGGGATGTCTCAAGAGGAATGGAAAAACTGCTATGACAAATGGTTTGAACGAATGCAAGGAGAATATTTTGATAAACAATAAATCCATTTTTATTTAAAAATGTTTGTTATTATTTGCTATTCCCGAAGTATAAATAGTACCCCTCGTAGAGAGTATGGCCTCGAACTTGAATAATTTTCATTTTCATTGTTTAATAATTTATATAAGAAATATGGTAAAAAAAACTTCAAACTGGGTAATTTTTTACACCACTTTTTAACCCCATGAAATTGCGCACCTACGAAAAAATACGTGTCTAATATTTTTTTTTGTCCTTTACAGCATATTCCAGTTTCATTCAAATCTATCTATTCACCACTTTGTAGTTTCCTTGTCTGAAATTAGTTTTAAAAATATTACACACCCAAGTAAAAAAATGTTGATATAGTTATATTGCAAAATATATATTCATATGAAATCATATACAATTATATCACGAAAATATAATTACACTTCATATAGTGCAATAAGTAAAAATATCTAATTAAATACATATGTCACATGTAATTGCATATATTTATATATATTGGATAAAATTGCATTACATTATATATAATTTGATACATTTGGATAACTACAAAATTGTATACAATTGCATCAAACTGTATCTAATTTCATCAAATTAGAAATAATTGTATCAAATAATGTCTAATTGTATCAGCTTAGCTCTAATATGATACAATTACATGTTCTCATGTTTCAGATAAAATTATATATAATTCGAATATTTACAAAATATTTTTTTTTCTATGGCAGAGAGAATTTTCTTGGGCGAGTTTTAATGAAATTTTTCACTTAACTAATAAAGTTTTCTTCACAAAGTGAATACGAATATATTAAATCTTTCTCTCCCTAATGGGAATTTAATCTTAAAGCTCGATGGCAACTCTACACTAATAATATTAACGTTAACAAGCATCATAACTTACAACGAATACGTTCGTCATCATTTTTGTTACTCTAATCAAAGCAATTGTAAACAATACAAACAATCCAGTTAGCACAATATTTACACTAGAGTGGTCCAAAAAAAATAGGGCAACGATCTCCACGCTGGTGCCCCTATTCCTTAATGTCTCAAAACTCAATATGCCAAGTTTCAGCTTAATGCGTTAAAAGAAATCCTTTTTCGACAATATTAATTTCATAATGACAAAACAGAAGTTTTACAAAAATTGCCAGGGAATTTTATTCATTAATGGATTAAATATTAGGTATGTATTATATTTTAGTTAAATTTGTAATCTCAAAAGAGAAATATCGTGAATGCTGCGTTTGATTAACTTTTTTGAATGACTTTATATATTATTGTCTGTGACTTACCTTATGTAAATCAGAAAAAGGTTGAATTTTACATGTTTTTTGTGAAACTCTTGTCTATGCGAAAGTTACAGAAACGGGGTGCATATTAATTTTCATAACCTAGGTAAAAAATAGTTATATATAGTCATATATACTATGATTAAGTCAATTCTGATTTTGAATGGAGTCACATTACAACTTATATCATTATACACAAATACATCTAATAATTTTCATTAAGAAATTTTTTTATATGGTTCTTGATATAATACTCCATATATAACTACATAAGCCATATTATAATAATAATAATCCAAATATATGTAGTGATCGAAATGATTATATATGGTCCCATGCTAAGTCTTATTAAACTATATAGATCATCATACTAAAACAATTTTCCATACATAGTTTGGTAAACTTCAATATCAAATTAAGTTATCTGCAAGTTAAGACTTTATTACATATGGCTTCACATATAACCATATTATTTTATAACGAAATCATTTTCAAGTGATTTCTTTTATATAATTTCAACAAAAAAAAATTTGCACATTTTATAAGAAAAAACCACTGAATTATATATTTTTGAAACACTAAATTTTTTCTTGCTAATTTTTAAACATTTTGTTGTTTCATTTAAAAAAAAATTGGGTCTTTAAAAGTGTCGATTTCCAGAAATTTAAATTTTCAACTTAAATAAGCATTACTTCAAGTCACAAAATGCTTACCTAATATCGACTAAAACTATATAAAATCAAAAGTATTTATATCCAATTAGATATAACTTAATGTTCCTGATATGGACAAATCTCTGATAAAATTGTATCAAATTATATATCATTTGATATAATTAGATACATGTATATGACCCATTTTTCGGATAAATTTGGATGTGTTTATATATGGGAACTTTTCAAATGAGATATAAAGGGTGATTTTTAAAGAGCTTTCGGATTTGATTTAAAAAACAAAAACACATAAAATTTAGAGACATGTATGAAATCGTTATTTGAGTCGATAGAACAATCTATATAATTCAATGTTTAAAAATGATTTCATGTAAATGTTGACCGCGGCTGCGACTCAAATGGTTCATTCGCTTGGTTCAATTTTGGCATACTCTCTCCAACATATCGGCAGGAATCTCACGAATAAATTCTTCAATATTAGATTCCAATGCGTCAACCGTTGCGGGCTTGTCCCTATAGACATGAGCCTTAACATAGCCCATCAAAAAATTGTCTAAAGGCGTTAAATCGCACTATCTAGGCTTCCAAATGACGGGGCCCTAACGTGAAATAAACTGTTCACCGAACTCGCCTGTCAATTGGGCCATTGTTTCGCGTGCTGTGTGGCATGTAGCACCGTCTTGTTGACACCACATGTCACCCAAGTCCATCTCTTCCATTTTTGGCAAAAAAAAATTTGTAATCATCGCACGTTAGCGCTCGCCATTTACAGTAACGTTCCTGCCTTCGTCGTCTTAGAAAAAGTACGGTCCAATGATACCATCGGCCCATAATCCACACCAAACAGTGAATTTTTCTGGATGCATTGTCAGTTCTTGCAGTGCTTCTACGTGCTCTTCACACCAAATACGGCAATTTTGCTTGTTCACGTATCCATTCAACCAGAAATGAGCCTTGTAGCTGAACATTATTTTCCGATAAAAGAGTGGATCTTCATCAAACTTTGCCAGCGCCCATTTACCAAAAGTTAGACGTTGTTCTTGCACCAGCTGTATTTTAAAAGGTTTTACATCCAAATCCTTCCGCAAAATTGAAAATTGAAATAAAGTGCACGATGTGCTCTCTTTACTAAGCATGAATATTGATAATAAAATGCAATAATCTGCATGCGTTGTTCATTTGTAGGTGAATTCATGTTTAAATTGTAGACCAAACTGAACATGTTTAACAGTAACATGCTACACGAAAACAGCTGAGCTGCCAAAAACAGTGTTGCCAAAGAGAAAGTTGCTAAAAAAATCACCCTTTAATTACACTAGACTCCATATTAAAATTTTTACCCGGGAATATCATATTTTAAGGGATGTTGAGCTTGTGAATTCCAATTTTTTTATTTTTATTTTTGGTCTGCCTTAATATACACCCATACATCGTATATTGTTGTACATTTGTAAACATTAATAACAACAAACAAATAACATTAAACACAATAGTAGTTGGTTGTGGTAATTAAAATCGAATGCATGCATACAAACTACTACTGAGTAGTGGAACGGTAGCGAACGATGAACGTGACGGAAACGCAAAATAATTTAACAAATTATTGAAAAATTGTCAACAATTTTAAACCAGTTTTTTTTTATGTGAAAATTAAAAAATAAAAAAACAAAAAACATAAAATAATTTTACAAAAATTATAAAAATATTTATCTTAAAAAAAAAAAAAAAAAAAAACATTTTAAAAATCTTTTTAACGAAAAAAAAAAAAACAAATCAAACTTAAACTCAACCTTAAAACGAAAAAAAAAAAATAAATAAAAATTATCACCTAAAACGTACGTGTGCCGGGTGGAAATATTATTAGTTTTTCTTCTTTTTTTTCCTCTAAAATTTCAATAATTTTCTGTCGTAACATATTTTTGTTTCTTTAAGGTGAATTGAAATAAAAACAAAATATCCCATACAGTGGTTGATATATATATAAAAGCATAAAGAAAATTGAACAAAAAAAAAAAAAAAACCATAAAATACATATTAATATGTTTAATATTTAACTATTCTGATGTTTAAATAAAAAAAAATCATGTTGATAATTTAAAAATTATAGTGTACAAAATATACTTAAGGGCACCAAGAATTAAAATAGTTTTAAAAATAAAATATTTGATTTTTTAATATTATAAATTTCAAAACGAAACTGCCGTTGTATAAAATAAAAAAAAAAACACAAAATTAAAATTTTTGTGCACAAAGTGATTTTAATTGTTTGTTCACGACTGTATGTGAAAATGTGTGTAAACTTTTTTTTGAGTGTTGGTGGTGCTGTTGCTTTTTATTTTTTTTTAAGAATATTTAGCACAAATTATTTTTAATAATTCTTATGCGAATATATATCTGAAATTTTCAAATATTTTCTTATTTTTGTTTAATCTCTAATAAATTTGTATGCCGTTAAAAACGAAATTTTGTATGACATTGATTTTGTCATTGGTTGTATAATGCGCGCGTTTAATCTCTTGTAAAAAAAAGTGTTTTGGATTTAGTTTTTTTTTTACCATCAATAAAAGTATTTAATTAAAAGTAATTAATTAGACATAACACCAATACAATTTGTTTTAATTAAATACAAATTAAAGTGCATTTAAATTTAATTGGATCATATACAATATACAGACTACGAGTGTAAAACAAAAACCTTCTCTTTTTGTATAGTTTTATTGTTAAAAGTGTTCTTTATTTAACACTTTTGCACATTTGTGGAAATTGAAATTACAAAACATTAGTGTTGCAGACAGACAGAAATATATACAGTAGGGTGTCCTTTAAAAATTAGTTTTTACATTACACATCCCCATTTTTATTGCAAATGGTTCCAAATAAAAAAAAAATCATTTTTTTTTTTGTGAGATTTTATTCGTTCGGTTTGAGATCATGACAAATTTTTCTCTAAATTAACAGAAAAATTATAATTTTTATATGATAATTTACTTTGACTATTAGAAGAAAAAAAAACACAGAAAAAATTATTAGACACTAGCATTAATGGAATGCATTTTCTGACCCACTACGGTCTTCATCAACATTCTTCGTGCCATTTAGTGTTAATCGTAAATATCTTCTATTTAACTCACACGTTAAAGAAATTGGGTAACGTTAAATCCCACATTACTCTGTGTGTTGAGTTAGAATGAAATTTACCACAAACGATTTCTATTTATAGTGTGTTTGTTTTTTCTCTAGTCATTATCATAATTGCCAGTTTAACTTTCAGTTAAAACTTTAAATGGCAATTCTTTTCTCTAATGTCATCATATACTATCCTTCTACATAAGCAAAGCATATCAACAAACATTAAAGTTTTTTTTGTTAATACATATGTCGAGCATATACATTAAACGATTTTTACACTGTACACTTTTTGGGGAAAAAAGCGTATTTTTATTAAAAATTCACAAAAATGGAAATTTTAACAAAAAAAAAAAAATTTTTATTACATTTAGTTATTAAATATACTTAAAATTATTCAGATATCGAATTTGTAAAAATTCAAGCACGTGTTTTTTTATATTAATTTGAAAGATTTTTTAAAACGGCTAATTTGGAGATCTTGATTGCTATTTTTAATTTAAGAAAAAAAAAATAATAATAATAATTCGTATTTGTGTGGTGGTGCGGTGCGACTCCTTTCCAAAAATTTAATGAAAATTTATTATTTTGTCAAAAATTGAACAAAATTTTAATATTTTCATCAAAGTTTGCATAATTTTTTTTAGAAAAATATCACTTAAATTTGATTAGAAGAATATATTTAGCTTTACTTTTATTTAAATAATCTTTAACCGTTAGTGGCCTGGAAACAAAAAGACCCATAAAACGCAATTTATATTATGACTACAAGAGTGTAAAGCTTTTACATTGATAAAAAAATTTCCACTTGATACAAATAATTATTTTATGCTATTTGCTTCATAAAGGGTTAATGTTTTCCTTTTTTAACTAGGATTTTTAAATTCCCGAAATTTTTTTTTGCAACTCCCGGAATTTGAGAGACAATATGGGTATTAAACTTCATATCATTGAAAATACATTACTGCAATGAAAAAATAATTTAGACAACATTTTGAGATAAATTTGAGACAAAATTTTGCGTAAATACACACTATTTTGACGGATTTTTTTTTTTTTTTATATCGCACTTGATCAACAAGAATGTATTAACTCAAAATTTTCAAAATATCACTTTTTTCAAGAAATCAACTAACAACATCAATATCTATCTATTGTAAAAATTTCAACGTGTTCCGATTACTCTTTCATCTCGAAAACCACTTTTGAGACCATTTTCATGATAATGTAGTGATTAACTTTATTTCAACAAAAATGTATTATTTCGAGTTAATACAAAAGTTCAAATAGAAATGAATGGTATATTTTCATAAAAAAGGTATTATTTTGATTTGAGCCTTTATTTATGTTAAAAAAAATCAAACTGTTTTATTTATATTTGGTTGTATTTTGAGTTGATACTGTTTTGTTGATAAAATTTGTTTTATTCTTTAAATTTAAATCGATAAAATTTCAAAAAATTGGTATTAACTCAAAAAATTGATTTTTTTTTTTTTGCAATGAGTGGTAAAATTTAAAACAAAAACAATGTAACCCTCTTGTTGATCAAGTGCGATATGTAACTATAAACTATACACTAAAAAAAAAAATTGTGTGGAACATTTTGTTAAACGTCTATTCGAAATATTTAACTAACTTTCAGTTTTCAGTTAAAAGTTTAGTTAAACGCTTTTACCAAAAAACTAAATTTGAATTAATGTTTAACAAATTTACGTTGCTACCAAAATTGTGCCGATAGACACATTTATAGCATGGACAACGTGTAAAACGACGAGTTGTAGATGTCACATCTTGTACACAGAAAAAACTAAACGCGGGTTTTAATTAAAAAATTTATTGAATCAATTAATATTTTAATTGATTTTGCACCTATCACGGCAATGATACTATCAATTAAACCTTTTATTAAAATTAAGAAGGAAAAAAAAGTTATAAATAACTTCTAAAAAAAAAAAAATATGATACTCACAAAAAAAGTGTGTGATCTATACGTTGGTATGTGTGTTTTTTGCAATGCTGAGTCTGTTTGTGTGTGTGCTTGTTTTGTTTTTTAACTTCAAATGTATTTGGTATTTTATACTGAAAATTTTCTATTTATGCATACAGTGTATGAAAAAATAATATGATAATTGCGTTTAAAATAAAATATGTATTTATATACTTAAAAATCAATTAAAATATTAATTGATTCAATTACATATTTGTTTAAAAACAAATTAAATTCAAATCAAATCTTTAATTGGATATTTTAGGTTGATAATTTTTTCTGTGTACGGACGAAGTAGAGAAAAGAAAGATACAAACAAACACAACCTTTTTAAGACTTACACAAAATACAACCGCGTTTGATTTCGTTCATTTAAGTTTTTTCTTTTGTATACTACACATCACAAAAAATATATATGAAACAGTAAATAAATTAAATAAACTAAATTTAAACAATTACTAAATTAATGATATTTTGAAAAATTTGAAAAATGAAGATCTAGACTAACATCAAATACGATTTGGTGTTACTGTAGAAAACAATATTTTGATAGTTTGAGGATGCAGGCAAAAATAAATTATAAAATACGATTTGGTACACCGCTACAATACAATAAATGCCAGTTGCAGGTAGTTGTTGTTAAAAGATAAGGCGTTTTTATGATATTTAACCATATTTTCAATATTTATTTTATTTTAGAATTATCTTCATTTGAAAAATGTAAACATTAAGGGTGTCCCTTACAAATAGATTTGTCATTACACCCCCAGTTTTATTACAAATTATTCCAAATGGAAGAAATCAATTTTTGAAAAACGTTAACGTGCTTAAAATTGCCAATTTTGGAACAGGGTTTATTATTATTATTAAAAATTCACAAAATTCGAAATTTCGAAAAAACTTACTTTTTATATCATTTATTTATTTCATATACTCAAAATTATTCAGATATGGAATTCTGACTTAATCGGATATCATTAACCCACTTTAGCCAATAATCCAAAATGGCTCACGAATTTAATAAAAATGAAAAACGTCTTTTTTTAAAATTAATTTTAAAGATTTTTTATAATGTATAGTTTCCAAATGTCGATTGCTATTTTTATAATATAATAGTTGTTATCAAAAAAAAAAAAATAATTAAATTGGAAAAATGATAAATCGAGTTTGTATTTGGAGCGACTCCTTTCTTGGAAATTTTATGTAAAAAATTAATTTTGTAAAATATTTAACAAAATCTTAATGTTTTCATCAAAGTTTGCATAATTTTCGGAAAAATATCACTAAAATTTATAAAGGCTATAATTATCTTTACTTTTAGTTAAAAATCGTTAACCCTTAGTGGCCTGGGTATAAAAAAGACAAATGAAACTTAATTTTAATTAAGACTACGAGACTGTAAAGATTTTAAATTGATAAAAAAAAAAATCTCAACTTGATAAAAATAATTATTTTATGTAACTCGGTCCATATTTAATAATAATACACCCTTTTTCCAAAATAGGCCATTTTCAGCCGTCTTGCGGCACGGGTTAACATTTTCTTTAAAAAATCGATTTCTTCCATCTGGAACCATTTGCAATAAAACTGGGGGTGTAATGAACGAAAATCGAATAGTCGTTAAAATCGTTATTTTAAGGGGTTTCTTAGCTTTACATTTTTTTTAAAAATTTTTTTTTATTTCTTATTTCAATAGTTTGAACTTTTTTCTATGATGAATTTCATATCAAAACCTATAAAAAAGGCACTCTCAGAATTAGATGAAATTTTGCATACAGCTAGATTTTACCTATACAAACACAACCTCATATTTAGAAATAGCATTTTTGAAAATATGTGGGAGTGGCAAGGTATCGAAGCTAATTTAAATAACTTTCTAGTGGTACCAAAATCTTTGAAATCGGTTCAGCCATTTCGTAGTAGGCACAGCTTTAAAGTACATACTATCGTCATTTTTCAAAAATTTCGATATCTTGTCACGCCCAAATATTTTCAAAAATGCAATTTCTAAATATGAGGTTGTGTTTGTATAGGTAAAATCTAGCTGTATGCAAAATTTCATCAAATTCTGAGAGGGTCGGGTTCAACGCATATCGTTTTTGATATGAAATTCATCCTATATGCTATGGAAATTTTGGAGAACAAATCGTAGAAGTAAAAAAGTTGCAGCTTGTTAAACAAACTAATTGCCCTATATTTTGCATGATGAATATTTACTTTAAATGTTTTTGTCTCAAAACAAGATATTGAAAATCAGCTGCCATTGTGAAGACTTAACGGGTGGGCCTATTTTCAATAGCTTTTTTTTTTGTTTTGTAGAGGACTAAAAAATTAAGTCGCAAAGTAGAGACATTTAAAAAAAAAATAAAAAAAACAACGATTTTTTTTGGTTTTTTTTTTTTAAATTTTTGAGCTAACCCTCGTACCATTTTAAAGCGAAGCAAAAATTTTAAAACCCGGTTAGGGACTAAAGAATTAATTCGTGTGTAAAAAAAAATTAAAATTTTTTTAAAGAAGAGAAATACGCAACGTCACTTGTTCAAAATGACACAAATTAGCAGATTTTTCTGCTGAATATTTGTAAGATAAAAACAGCAAAAATAAATCTGTTGAATCTAAAAAAAAAATTGTTATATTTTTGTTAATTGTAATTGACAAATTAATCTGCTAAAATCAGATTTTTTTTTTTTTTTTTAATATTAGTAAAGTCAGCAACATTTTTGCTGGTAGCAACAATTTTGCCCAGCAAAAATGTTGCTGACTTTACAGACTTTTTTTTGGGTGTAGTAGTTTAACAAAAAAATACGAATTATCATTTTTTCAATTTATTTATTTCTTCTTAAATTACAACTGTTATATTATAAAAATAGCAATCGGGATCTCCAAATTAGACATTTTAAAAATCTATACAATTAATTTAAAAAAACATGTTTTTCTATTTTTTTTATCAAATAAGTGCGTCATATTTGATTCCAGGCTACATATATGAAGGCAGTATTTCATATCTGAATAATTTTAAGTATAATATAAATAAATGAAATAAAAAATTTAATTTTTAAAAATTTAAAATTTTGGAAATTTTCACTTATTTAAAGATGCTGCCAAAATTCTGCACGGTTTAACGGTTTCCAAAAATAAAATCAATTTCTGCCATTTGCAATAACACTGGGGAGTTTAATGAACGAAAATCGACAAATTTCTTTTTAAGGGACATCCTAATATACCGACATTGCCATTAGTTTTTGTACTACTATTGTTTAAATTAAATTATCTATTGCTGTCCACTACTTCTACTGCTGCATCGTTTAGAAATATTTATGGTATAAATAATGTCCAAGGTTTGTTTGCTTTTTATATCATTAGTCTAAGTATTCATTTATTTAACTTTTGTTTCTATATACAAATTTATTTTTGTTTTTCATTTGAAATCTTTTAGTTAGATAATTATGGAATAGATTATGCAGGAAATGTAATTTATGTTTTAAAATTTTTCCCATTTTTAAAATTATCGAACTGAAATTTTTCTAGGGTTTTTTGTTTATTGTGGAATATATTTCAGTAGAATATGATTGACTTTTATAAAATATTTGCTAAATTTTATAATATATTTTTAATCTGTTCTAGTTTTGAAGAGTACACAAAAAGAATTTTCAAAGAATCAAAATTTTCTTTTAAAATTTTTTTGTAGTGTCAACGAAATTTCATCGATTTTATGAAACAATTCATCAATATCATAAAAAAAATCTTTCTGTATATCGCCAATCAAAACATTTACTTTTAAAAGTTTGATATAATTTTTATTAAAATAAAAATTATTTTTTTTTGAACCTTTAATTGTGCAATGAAAATTAAAATTATTCAAGTTCGAGGCCATACTCTATATTTATTTATTAGGATACAAATAATCTATAGAGTTTTTGTTTTCAAATTTATTAATTGACCACTTTCAGGAATGTATTGATAGATCATATTCGGGAATTTTCTAGGTTCCCATCATCAGAACACGTTTTAAAAGAAGTGACAATCACATGCAAACATCAAACATTCATATAGTTATCCCACTAAATGAGAACTAATATATGAGCTCGAAGTTAAAGGTTACCACCATTGATCAAAAATAAATTGAAAACTGGTTCGTTATGTGCAAGCTCTACCCTAGAAAATTCCCGAAATAGATCTATCAACACATTCCTGAAAGTGTTCAATTAGTAAATTTGAAAACAAAAACTCTATATATAGATTATTTGTTATGACAATATCCTAATAAAGAAATATAGAGTACGGCCTCGAACTTGAATAATTTTCATTGCACAATTAAATTTCGAAAAAACCTAATTTTTATTTTTAATAAAAATTATATCAAACTTGTATAAAAGACAAAGTACAGTCTTGTTACTCCCACCTTACATGTTGTTTTTAAACCAAACTAAACAAGTGTGAAAATAAAAAGGAGAATAAAAACAAAAAGCGTATATTGTTTATTTAAAAAATGTATAGCTTACACATAACGAACATGTTTTCAATTTATTTTTGATCAATAATGATAATCTTTAACTTCGAGCTCATATATTAGTTCTCATTTAGTGGGAAAACTGGGTTATATGAATGTCTGATGTTTTGCATGGGACTGTCACTTCTTTCAAAACTTGTTCTGATGATGGGAGCCTAGAAAATTCCCGAAATAGATCTATCAACACATTCCTGAATGTGGTCAATTTATAAATTTGAACACAAACACTCTATAGTTTACTTTTATAATAAAAATGTTACGGGTGCGTATGATGAATATTTTTGTTTTACTTATGCATATTACTCATACGTAACCTTATATGTTTAGTTACTTAGGTGATCGAGTCGGTTTTTAAAAATCGATTGAAACCGGGTTTTTGAGCGTTCTCGGTTTCGTTCTCGGTTTTGATAACCCTCGATCAGATGCAATAAGATTTGGCTGAGATATAACTGATCAAATATAGGCTTGCATTGAGTTTGCCTCAATTGGATTCTGAAAAATCTAAAATTATTTTCTGAGTAAATTTTTTTATAGGTTTTAATATTTTTTAAAATTTCTGAAAAATATCTGTATTTAAACAACTAAAAGTGAATATTGGAGGTTGTAGTAAGGATTCAAAATTATACCAATTTATATTTTTTTACAAAGTTGCAAATATTTCATGAACTAAAAAAATGCATTTTAAAAATGCAATTGCAAAATGCATTTATACAAGAAATATATGAATTTGGGGACATAGTCAAAAAGTAGACACTAGTACAAACAAAATGAGCCCTGGAATGTTCAGCTGCGATAACACAAAATCAAAATAGACTAGTATTGGATTTGGCTTCGGAAAATAATAAAAAAATGCTAACACAAAAATTACGTTTTAGGGGTTTTGAGACAATTTAAATGATTTTGTACATAAAAAGTTTGTGGTAAATGGAATAATCCTAAGCAATAAAACAAAAATCTGAAGAAATTGGATTTGGCTCTTTTGGTCTCTGAGAAGCTAATATGTGGCTTCCTATAGGTTCATTTAAGACCCCCTAGGAGTCTATAATAACTACCCAGTCAGACAATGCCAGTGGTACAAAAAATCAAGCACTAGTATATCACTGGCTAACCGAGGAATTGTAAATAAATTTCTGCCCAGTCAGAAAAAGACAGACGGACCACTGCTGGCAATGCACTTTAGCAAGTGGTACAAGTGCTGGCAACAAGTTCTTTCCCAATCCCAAAACGATAACATCAATAGACAAAAAGTCCATCCAGTGCTTGTCCGATAAAGCACTGGGGAAACAAAATTTCCAACGTTGGCAAAATGTTGGTAAAACCATGAAATCGGTGGTCTAAAAATTTGTTTTCCAAAATAAAATCAAAAAAAAAGTTCATTTATAATTTTTTTTTGGTAACAACTGAGCTAACGAGACATATAATACTTGATAGCTTAAAACGTAAGTAAATGATAACTGCTGTGTAACAGTTGGCAGCTCACCTTACTGGCGTAAGGTTTGATTGAACAACTTGCCAACGTTGAGAAAACAAAGAAGAAGCTGGCCTTAAAAGAGATTTTCCAGAAACAAAAAATCAATTTTACGATATATGAAAAAAACTATTAAAAATTATCATAAAAATCACAAAAAAATGTTTGCCTGAAAAAGGGCTCGAACTCGGAACCTTCCGACAATAAAATTTTTTAAACAAATCATTATCATTTTTATAAAATAATTACTTTACCAGTGGCATGTACTAATTACCAAGGTCTGTCATTTGCGACGTTTTTCACAAAAAAATTAGGAATCATTGGCATACACAGTATTAAAGTTCGCTACACAAATTGAATTAATTAAACACAACCAATATGAAAAAGTTGTATTGATCTTTAAATTGAAATTACGTTAAAATTTTAGCAATAACCAAATAAAATATTAACAAATTTTAAAATATATTACAACTTTTAAAATTTAGTGTGAATTTGAGTCATTTATGCCGAACAAAATGGTCTTATTAACTTTTGTATTTTTGTAAATATTATTATACTAAAAGTTGTCAAAAAAATGTTGTTATGTCGACCAAATATCCTGCAATCGGCTAACCTTTATAATTAAACCATGACAAGTGGTTAGACTTTCGAGCCGTTTATAATTTCTGACTGGATAGATAGCACTGGGAAAGCAGTATTTCCAACGTTGGAATAGCGGTCTCAGCTAATTCTTTTGCCAATTATTTTTTCTATAGACCACTGAAATTATTGTAAAACAAAGACTGACAAAACGCTTTTTAGAAACGCTAGTAAAGCGTTTTTAAACAAGTGTTCTGCCAGTAGTTTACTTACAATTCCTCGGTTAGCCAATGGGTCAGTGCTTAATTTTTTGTACCACTGGCAGTTTCTGACTGGGTGGCAGAACATTTGTTTAAGACGCTATTTGTTTTACGATATTTTCAGTGGTATACAGAAAAAATCAATGGCAAAAAATTAGATGAGACCTGACCACTGTGGTAGGTTTCGAGTTCGAGCCTGGTTTCGGGCATACATTTTTTTCTTTTTAATATTTTTTTTTTTTTTTTCGTATAAAATTGATATTTTTGTTTCTGGAAAAGCTCTTTTAAGACCAACTTTTTTTTAGTTTCCTAGTGTTTTCAAGTTGTTTCCTGAAACCGGGCTCGAATTCGGAACCTTCCGACTACAAAATCTTTTAAACAAATCATCATCATGATTATAAAATAAATATTTATTCTGAAGTATTTTTTTGAGCGCAATATAATGTATTTGCTCATAAAGTATTCAGCCATACCGATTTGAAATTTGTTTTTCTATCCTATATTTTATTAGAAATTCAACGAACATAATTATTATTGACACACATGTTTGTCATGTGCTGAGTGCACTGTTTTTATTAAATTATTAATTTTTCACATCTGTATCCACATAATTATATTCATTTAAATGTCGTCAAATTTTAATATAAAGAAAAATCTATTTAAATAAATGTTATATATATTTTTTATATTTTGTTTATTTAAAAATCCCCCAAGATAAGATAACAAATATATATATAACACATGTGGTCTAGAATTAGGTATTGACAGAAAAAAAATACTCCACAAAAAGTGAGTATAGGGGGTTGAAAACACTATATTTCCGATTTAAAAAAAAAAAAAAACTTTTTATTAAAAAAAATATATAGACAAATTTAAAAGTTATGAATACATAGGCCTACCACATTTTAGAGAAGTCAAGACCCTAGGACTAAAACATACTTTTACACAGGCTTGGTGTCCGCTGAATCCGAATCTGACCTCAGAATTTCATCACTTCAGGTTTTAGAAATATCTTAACATAAAGTTTAGAAAAAAACCGTTTTTTTTATCTATTCGGGACGTTATATTATTGTGTTTTATGACTTTTCACAAAATTTGTTTTGTAATCTGAAACTTCACCCTTATGTTTTCATAACTCAGGTTTAACCTGAGTGAATGAATGAAGGGCTTCAACCTTCATCTTTCCCCATCTTTCCCCACCTTTTATCTCTCCACTATCCCCTTTCCAAAGACACAACACATTAACAAATAAGAAGAATTTCCTGAATGTTGCTTCTCTTAATTATATCTTTTCTTTCTTCTTTTTTCTTTATATATATAATTCTTCTGAAAGTGTGTTAGTAACTGAACTCCTCCTTAACGGCTGGGCCGATTTCGATGAAATTTTTTGTGTGTATTAGAGTTGGTCCCTGGATGGTTTAGATTTACAATTGACCTATATAGGTACAATGGGCGTGGCACCTCCCATACGAAGTAAAAATTTATTATTGCATATCTGGAGTACTATTATAGTGGGAGTCTTCAAACTTTGTGTGAGCTAATTTGATAATAATGTGCATAACCTTGCAAAACGTGGCCGGGATCCAAGCAATGGGCGTGGCACCTCCCATACGAAGTAAGAATTTATCATCGTATATCTCGAGTACTATTACAGTGGGAGTCTTCAAACTTTGTGTGAGCTACTTTAATAAGAATATAAATAATCTTGCAAAAAGTGGGCGGGATCCAAGCAATGGGCGTGGCACCTCCCATACGAAGTAAAAATTTATAATTGCATATCTGAAGTACTATTACAGCGGGAGTCTTCAAACTTTGTGTGAGCTGTTTTGATAATAATATGCATAGTTTTGCAAAAAGTGGGCGGGATCCAAGCAATGGGCGTGGCACCTCCCATACGAAGTAAAAATTTATAATTGCATATCTGAAGTACTATTACAGCGGGAGTCTTCAAACTTTGTGTGAGCTGTTTTGATAATAATATGCTATTTGTTGAAAAGTCATTAGCCTTAAATACAAATTTAGGCAGGACAACGTCTGCCGGGTCAGCTAGTATATATATATAAATGGGGCGTTTTATGTCAAGTGACCCAACTTTTGAAAACGATGTCTTCCGATCGGGATGAAATTTCCACAAAGGTTAGTAATATTGGATAGTAGTTTAGACACAATTTTTCAACATGATCGGTTAAGAACTCTCTGAGTTAGAGGGGTTCAAAATTTGACATTTTGGCCAAACAGGTGTTTTTTCTCATCAATTTAACTTATTACCTATTGTTCTTAGCAAAATTTGTCCTATATAGTTTAGAAAGCTATTTCTTCAATCATTCGATTAAAAAAAAAATTTTTTTTGACTATTTTTTCAGAAAAGAAAGCTTAGTGGGATGCGAGTGGGTTATCTGTCAAAATAAATGTTATGTAACTCAAGACAAAGGTTTTTCAATTTTTAGCATATGCACTATTTTGAAGTTTTTCCTATTTGTGTGTAAGTGTTTCTAAAACCTTAAAAAAAAATTCCACTGAGGAACTAGACAAATTAACCTTTCCGACGGTATGTAACATACCTAACTAAAATGTCATACCCTCGATACAGTCAGTTTTTGTGGATGTAACGGTGTCTCAACATACACTTGAAGATCATCATCACTCCAAACACGGCAGTTTTGTTTATTGACGTATCCATTTAACCAAAAGTGAGCTTCATCGCTAAACAAAATTAGCAAAATTTGCGTATTTCGAACAGAACGATGATTTTCAAAATAAATTTGCACAATTTGGAAGCGTTGTTTAGGCGTCAGTCTATTCATGTTGAAATGCCAAACCAAACTAAACATAAATCACTTGACAGCTGACAAAATGGACGCCAGTTAAAAAAGTCTTGCAAACTTATAGTTCTATACAATCAAATAAAAAAGTTAGTAAAGTCAGCAAAAAATTTTGCTGAGTCAGCAAAAAACTTGCTAATGTCAGCAAATCTTTTGCTGAAAATTAGCGAGCTGATTTTTAGCAACAAAATTAGTAGATTCAGCATTAAATTAAAAAACGCTTGCTTAAAATTAATAACATTTTTGCTGAATATTAGTAGACTGAAAAAAAACTCAAAAACTTTGTAGAAAAATTATACTTTAGTTAATTTATTTGCTGAAAATCATAAAACATATTATTGTGATTCTTTTTAAAATAATTTACAATACGTTACAAAATATAAAAATGTTCATACTTCCAAATTGACGATATGATTTAATATAATCTAAAAACAATAGAAATAATTATATATAACATAAACGAAATTATCTTTGAACTACTTACATCAATTATTGTCTGAATGATGCTATCTTTTAAAGGAACGCAAATGCCGCAGAGAGTTATATATACAACCCTTTTTTGCAAAAGGAAGCAGAAAAATCTACCTATATATGTCTTTGTCTTTCGCTTTAGTCTGTCTACCTATTGCATACTTGTTTGCAATTTGACCACACAAGATTATTAATATATATAAACATTTAGTTTACAAATACACATTTAATCTTTATTAAATTTAAATATGTTATTTTGTCTTTTATTTATTTAATAGACAATTACTTTTACAAGCCGGAGACGACTCAAAATTTAAGTTGTTTTAATCCACAATTTTGTTTTATGTATGAAAAACAGATACAAAAATCTTCCATGGTTGATTTTTTATATTATGTCTTACTAGAGTTGTACTTTTAGTATAATTTTCCTCGTCACTACTACATCGTGACATGCCGCGACATCTAATTTATTCTGAGTATATCTTTCAGTCTGGTTTTCGTTCACACTATTGATGTGCTAATCAACACAATTTTTTTTAAGCAAAATAAATTAGTAAAACATTAGTAAAATATTGGTAAAACATTAGTTTAAAAACAGTTAAGTGCTGAATAAGTATAACTAAAATTTTAGTTTAAAACATAATTTTAGAAAAAAATTTGCCGAAAAATAGTATACCTGATTTAAAAGATGTTTTACTAACTTTTCTACTAACTTATTTTTTTTTGAATGTACCTGTATATTATCATTCGAAATCAGATATTCAATAAGAAGTAACAGAATTATTCCGCTCTAAAGTGTTGTATATAATACCCCAGTGTGAGGACGGAAAGTTAATTGTTAACAAAAGTTTTTTAATTAACCTGTAATAACCAAACACTTGCAGACAAACGCTCGTAAATTTCAAATTAATTAGTATCATATGGAAAATGTTTTTAATTAAAATTGCAAATAATGTAGGAAAATATATGAGTTTTATAACGGTTATTAAAAAAAGCTTACAATGTAAAATATTGTTTTTTTTTAAATAAACAAAAAATGTGTATTCTTCATTTGGAATTTTTTGTTGTTGCCAATTACCTATGTAAATGTTAAAAGTTAGTATGTACTATAAGACTGAATATTTAATTGTATACACTAATACCCCGGTTTGCGTCGTACTCTACAAAAAATTTAAAAATATTTTTCCAATAATAAGCCAAATTTTTTTTTTTATTCGGGACATCCTAATGTAAATGTATGTATGATTTTACATTTTTCAAATAAATATAATATTTAAAATACAAAAAAGAAATGTGGCTAAATATTTGTCTTTTAAAAAAAATTGCCTGGAATTGGCATTTATTGTTTGGTACAGCCGCATCAAAACATATTTTATATTTTTGCCTGCATCCTCAATTTAAAATTTATGAAAATATTGTTTGGTACAGTCTCACCAAAGCCTATTTTATTATTGACTGTATCTTACTTATTAAAATTTTTCAAAATATCATTCATTTAGTAAATTTAAATTAGCCAGGAAAATACAATTGGTACAGTGTTGGAAAAGCGTCGGCGATGGTAGGTTATGCGTTGGCAGAACGCAGAAGAAACAACTACATGGAACTGGCATTTATTTTTTGTACAGCCGCACCTAGACATATTTTATATTTTTGCCTGCATCCTCAATTCTAAAATTTATGAAAATATTGTTTGGTACAGTCTCACCAAAGCCTATTTTATTATTGACTGTATCTTACTTATTAAAATTTTTCAAAATATCATTTATTTAGTAAATTTAAATTAGCCAGGAAAATACAATTGGTACAGTGTTGGAAAAGCGTCGGCGATGGTAGGTTATGCGTTGGCAGAACGCAGTAGAAACAACTACATGGAACTGGCATTTATTTTTTGTACAGCCGCACCTAGACATATTTTATATTTTTGCCTGCATCCTTAATTTTAAAATTTATGAAAATATTGTTTGGTACAGTCTCACCAAAGCTTATTTAATCATATCATTCATTTAGTAAATTTAAATTAGCCAGGAAAATACAATTGGTACAGTGTTGGCAAAGCGTCGGCGATGGTAGGTTATGCGTTGGCAGAACGCAGAAGAAACAACTACCTGAAAACTGGCATTTATTTTTTTGTACAGCCGCACCGATACATATTTTATATTTTTGCCTGTCTCAGTCTTGTACAGTCTCACCAAAGCATATTTTATTACTGATTGTATCTTTAATTTAAAAATTTTTCAAAGTATCAATCATTTAGTAAATTTAAATTATCCAGGAAAATACAATTGTCACAGTGTTGGCAATGCGTCGACGACGGTAGGCTATGCGTTGGTAGTATTGTCTTGTTATCCGATTGATAACAGTGGCCAAACGTTGATTTGAGCGAACTTGCCACCGTTCGCATAACGTTGATAATTAAAAAAATTTGGTGCTGTTAAAATAGCTTAAATTAAATTATTTTGAGAAATATGTGTGTGATAAAACAAAAATAAACAGCAGCAATACAATTTGGTCTTAATCTTATACATCATTTTTAAATGTGTGAAATATAGTAAAATATTAAAAAAAATGCTTCTAATTGCTGGTAATATTGGTAAAAAGTAATATTGTCAAAGAATTTTGCTGGTCGTACTGACAAAACAGATGATTTGCACACAAAATTGTTTTCCTAGTGCAATATTAATTCTACTTTTCGTAATTTTAAACACAGAGTGTTTTTCAAAAATAGCAGTGGTTGGCCAGTACTATTTTTTATTTCTACCTGGGTAGTTTATTTAATTAATATATTGTTTTATTTATATTTTTTAATATTCAGAATTTGTATGTTCACACACATGCGTGCCTTTGTTTGGTGTGTAGTATACAAAAGAAAAAATAAAATGAACAAAACCAAACGCTGTTGCATTTTGTGTAAGTCTTATAATGGTTGTGTTTGTTTGTATCTTTCTTTTCTCTACTTGGTCCGTACAAGCTGCCACATCTACATCTCGTCCTTTTACTTGTTCTCCATGCTATAAATGTGTTTAGCAGCACGATTTTGGTAGGCACAAAAAATTATTTAAACATTAGTTTAAAATCAGTTTTATGGTAAAAGCGTTTAACTAAAATTTTTTCCGAAAACTCGATATCAGCAAAAAAAAAAAATTAGCTGAAAGTTAGCTAAATATTTTAAACAGACTTTTAACACAAATTTTCAACTAACTTTTAATTTTTGAGTGTAGCATTATTAAATATTTCGCTCAGTTAGCTTACTTTTATACCTATTTAAATGTATACTCGAACATAGGAATTTGTATTATTTTTAATTGTTGTTTTTCTAAATTACACAACAATAAAGTTTGAATTGTTGCATAAAATGAAGAGATGGTATTTTACTATAATCTAAAAATAATATAAGTAACTTTTATTCTCTTTACATTTGTTACACCTATTTTATTGTCCACATGTGTACAACACAAGTCACTTGTGCAAACTTTCACACCTGCACAACTATTGTATAAAAACCAAAACAAACGAAATCTCAGCAACATTGCTAAGATTTCGTTCGGTGTCGTATGAGTGTTATGTAATTTTAGTATTTAAACACTCATACGCCACATATGCATTCTTTTCTAAATATCAATGTACTTTTTTGGAGTTTTCTTTTTACTTTTAAAATGTTATACATTTATTTTTTTAAAACTTTAACTGTATGGAAATGTACCCTAATGAGACCCTACGCCTGGTATTTGGGCTATATAAAAAAAAAAAATGTGGAATATTTTAAATCCAAATATTTTTATTGTGACAACTTATTAAAAAATGTTATATAACAATATTCAAAACAACTCAAAAGGTCCACATTAGGAAACATGTACCCCAAAGTGGACCCAAACTAAAAAACTCTCTAAAAGCATATAATGTTAGAAAATGAAGAAAGATCGACAAAAATTTGTATATAAATTAATATTTATTTTAACGTTTAAAGCTTAAGCTGCTTACCATATGTAATGCTAACTTTTTTAATTTCAGTAAACAAACGATATTTTTTATTGTGAAACATGTGTAAAAATTGTCCAAAATAGTGATGCGTAAACCATTTAAAAAATTACTAAAACTTTGAAAAAAAAAAAAAAAAATCAAAACATAATAAAATATATTAATGGTCCACTTTGAGGAACATTTTGAAATTTAAATTTTTCACATTTCTGTTTTATTTATTATTATATTTGTTTATGAAATTAATAAGTTTTATTAAAATTGTGTATAAAACTCGTACCGTTTACAAAAATCCAACTTGGAAAATATAAGAAAACTTGTTTGAATACACGTTTCATGTTTATGAAAAATTACACTTTATTTTGCTTTTTTTTTTAAATGACACGATAAAGCCAAGAAAAATGTGTCTAAACTTCAAGTCGACGCTTTTTTAAAATAGTGATAGTGGAAATGAAATTAAGCTCGTTGCCAGTTTTGACATGTTCATGCAATAACACGAAGAAAAGAGAAAGTTCACTTTATGGAACAGGCCACAATTGGGTACATTCCCTTACGATATTTTTATTTTTTTTGAGTGTAAGTCATTATTGCTATTTGAATACATATAATATTTGTTTATGCTACTCTAGGGGTTGTTTTTTAACAAGAGTACTATATGATGTGTGTTTTGTCATGGTTGGCAGGCAATACCGCTAGAATACCGTTATCGATTCAAAACCCTTTAAACTGACTATCGTTATCTCTAAAATACCGTTACCGAAATAAATGAAAAACCGTTATCCGTAAATTACCTTTACCGATATAATTGAAATACCGAAATAAATGAAATGGCGTTACTTCTAAAATACCGTTAATATCAACTCCTTTATTTTTTTTTAGTAATTTAAGCCGTATTGTTAACTTTACCTACACTCAAAAAAATAAGTTAGTAGAAAAGTTAGTAAAACGTCTTGTAAATCAGGTATACTATTTTTAAGCAAATTTTTTGCTAAAATCGTGTTTTCAGCTAAAATTTTTGTTATACTTATTCAGCACTAAACTGTTTTATACTAATGCTTTACTAATATTATACTAATGTTTTACTAATTAAATTTGCTAAAAAAAATTGTGCTGATAAGCACAATTGAAACCAGACCAGATTGAAAGATATACGCAGAATGAAGCAGATGTCGCGGCATGTCAAGATGTAGTAGAGAAGAGGAAAATGATACTAAAAAGTACAACTCTAATAAGACATATAAAAAAATCAACCATGTAAGATTTTTGTATCTGTTTTTCATACATAAAACAAAATTGAGGATTAAAACAACTTAAATTTTGCGTTGTCACCGGCTTGTGAAAATAATTGTCTATTAATTAAATAAAAGACAAAATAAAATATTTAAATTTAATATGTATTTCTAAACTAAATGTTTATAGATTAATAATCTATAGTGGTCAAATTGCAAACAAACAAATATATGCAGACATGTAGACAAAGTAAAGCGAAAGACAAAGACTTAGGTAGATTTTTATGGTTCCTCTTTCGTATTGCAAAAAATGGTTGTTTTTTTCGTTTCGTTTGTTTTTGTTTATTTTTTCGTTTCGTTTCTATAATTATCTTCGGCAGTTTCGTCCTTTAAAAGATAGCATCATTTAGACAACTATTGATGTAAATAGTTGAAAGAAAATTTTTGTTATGTTAGTATATATTTATTTCTATATATTTTCAGATATTAAATTAATTCATGTCGTCAATGTTAGAAAATGAATATTTATATTTCGTAATTATTGTAAATTATTTTTAAAAGAATCACAAAAATATGTTTTATGATATTTAGCAAATAAATTAACTAAATTACAATTTTTCTACAATTTTTTTGCGTTTTTTTTCAGTCTACTAAAATTCAGCAAAAAATTTATTAATTTTTAGAAGGCTTTTGTATTGCTAATCCACTAAGTGTTAGCAAAACTTTTGCTGAATCTACTAATTTTGTTGACATTAGCAATTTTTTTGCAAGCACCCTCCTGACTAAAATTTTGCTGACTTTACAAACTTTTTTTTTTGAGTGTACCTGCTGTATATCTTTACACGATAAATAATTAAAAAAAATTCTTTTTATGGAAAATAACGATACCCTTTAATACCGTTACCGAAATAACTGAAAAACCGTTATCCTTAAAATATCGTTACCGAAATAACTAAAATAACGTTACCGCTAAAACACCATTACCGAAATAACAAAAAATACCATCATCGCTAAAAAAAAGTTACCGAAATAACTGAAATATCGTTACCGCTAAAATACTGTTACCGAAATAAAAGAAAATAACGTTACCCTTACAGATAACCGCATCAAATCAGTTACCATCCATGGTTTTTTATGCATATTTAAAGGTTGTTTATAATGGCGGTAAATATTAAATTATATTCTGTAAATACTTAAATATTTGCACAACCGAAGGTAATAATGCCATTTGAGCAGTAGCGGATGTAGGTAAAGGGAAGACATTAATGAAGAGTTTCATCATATATTTTATAAAACCAGTTTTTTAATGAAACTTCTTCATTGAGAGTAAGAAGATATACATTAATAAAACTATATTTCTTCATACAATTTTATGCATGCATACAAAAAAAGACGATAAAATATATTTTTTGGTCAAACTGTCCGGTGGAATACTACGCTGAGTTAATTCTCTGCATGCCCGGGTAAACATTTTAATAGGAAGTCTAATATAAATATAATTTCATAAGTTCCCATATATAAACACATACAAATTGATCCGAAAAATGGGTCATCTACATGTATCTAATTATATGAAATTATATATAATCTGATACCATTTTATCCGATATTTGTCCATATCCGGGACATTAAATTATATCTAATTGGATCAAAATATATCTGATTTCATATAATTTTAGCCGATAGTGGGTATGCTTTTGGTGACTTGAAGTTATGCTTAAAAGTATTTAAGTTGAAAATTAAAAATTCTAGAAATCAATCATTTTAAAGACCCAAACATTTTAAAATAAAACAACGAAACGTTTAAAAATGATCTAGAAAATATTGAGCGTTTAAAAAATAAATATTTATGTGGTTTTGTCTTATAAAATGAGCGTGTGTATTATTTTCAGTATGACGTCACATATAGTTTAAAAACCTTAGCATGGGATCATATATAATCATATCAATCACTATATATATTTAGCTTATTATTATATGGCTTATGTAGTTATATATGGAGTAAGATTTTAAGACACATAATAATATCAAGTATCATATAAAAAATTCTCCCAAAAAAATATCAGATATATTTCTATATAATGTTATATCATTATAATATGGCACCATTCAAAGTTAGATATGACTTAATCATATTATATATCACTAGATATAACTAGTTTTACCTGGGTGGTATTAATGAATTTTTGCACTGAAAATCGTCCATTGATACTTTAATTAAATTAATGTAAGTTTTCATAAAATTTTATTAACCCAATTAAATAAAACTTATATGGAGCTTTATGTAGTCATATTAATTTCTATTGGACGCTATACACAGAAAAAATTATCAACCTTAAATATCTAATTAAAGATTTGATTTGAATTTAATTTGTTTCTAAACAAATATTTAATGGAATCAATTAATATTTTAATTGACTTTTAAATATATAAATACATATTTTATTTTAGACGCAATTATCATGTTAATTTTTCATACACTGCATATATAAATAGAAAATTTTCAGTATAAAATACCAAATACAAGTTAAGTTAACAAACAAAACAAGCACACACACAAACAGACTCAGCATTGCAAAAAAACACACATACCAACGTATAGATCACACACCTTTTTTGTGAGTATCATATTTTTTTGTAGAAGTTATTTTAATTGATAGTATCATTGCTGTGATAGGTGCAAAATCAATTAAAATATTAATTGATTGCCGTGATAGATGCAAAATCAATTAGAATATTAATTGATTCAATAAATTTTTTAATTGAAACCCGTTTTTAGTTTTTTCTGTGTATGTGATCTTATTAAATTTTATCTGAATTATGGGCCCATATATTAATTGTATCTGTTTGTAGGCGTTTAGATCTAATGTGATGCAATAAGATAAATGTCCAGTACAATTTTATCCGAATTATGGCCCGATAAAATTGTATTAGATTGTATCAGTTTATATCTAAACTGATACAAATAGATATAATTATATAAAAATCAGATATTATTGTATCCGGTTTTTGACCTGATATAATTGTATATGGTTTTATGTAAACCGATTTATCTAAATATAATTAGATCCGAGTTTTAGTCTGGTAAAAGTGCACTTAATGCTACATTTTGGTATGTGACTGTATAAAAATATACACAATTTTATACAAATGCATGTTCATCCTATCATATCCCCTAAGTCCATAAAAAATATTAAGAAACATATTACTTTATTGCGATTTTTAAAATAGTTTCCCTATAAACATTTTTTAAATTTTTAATGCACATTAGGGTGTCCCGAAAGTGTACAGTTTTACGTAATAGTGCTCAAACAAAGAGTATTATCCAGTCGATTATGGAGGGGAAAAAAATTCGAGAATTTTTTAGATTTTTCTACAAATGGTAATGCGGAGCATAATTTTGGATATGTAATTATAAAATTTCCATAGAGTAATTTTGGTACACTACATCTTTCAACTTAAAACAAGTATTAAATAAAATTACTTGTTTCAAACTAATTGCTGCAGTGGTGGACTAAAATTAATCTATGAATATTTTATAAATGTTTTTCTTATAATATGCTCATTAGGGTGTCCAGACAAAGGGCGTTTTTGCGAAACGGTGTCTGTAATAGCACTCAAATGATGAGTATTAGAGAGCTGAATATGAAAAAAATAGTAAAATTTTTTTTGGAGGGTACTTTTAGATACCAACACGCGATTTAGGATTTCAAAAATCTGGAATCAATGATTAAATAATTGAGATCCAGATCACGTTTGTAAATATTTATACAATATCCTTTATCTATCTATATATATAAAATACAATGTTTGTATGTTTGTCCTCTATAGACTCTAAAACTATCCAACCGATTTCGCCCAAACCGATTTCATTTGAAAGGTTATAGTCCAAATTAGGTTTTCGGCTATATATATTTCAAGTGGGCGTGGCCTCGCCCACATAAATTGAATAACATCATATATCTTGACTATTGTGATAGCAAGAGTTTTAAAACATTGCAGTATCCCATATGTTACTTATTTGAATAATCAGGAAAAAATGGGCGGGATCGGACCAGTGGGAGTGGCAGCTCCCATACAAAGTAAATATTTAATATCATATATCTACAGTAATATAATATCCATAGTCTTAGAAATTTGTGCACGTTGATTATTTGTTAATGTGAATAGTCATGGGAAAAATGGGCGTGATCGGACCAGTGGGCGTGTCAGCTCCCATACAAAGTAAATATTTAATATCATATATCTACAGTTCCATAATAGCCAGAGTCTTAGAAATTTGTGCACGTTGATTATATTATGAATAGTCATGGGAAAATTGGGCGGGATCATACCAGTGGGCGTGGCAGCTCTCATACAAAGTGATTACTTAGCTCATTTACAAAATTAATATTAATATTAAATATCTAGGGTTCTATATTAGCTATATAGCCTTCAAATTTTGTACGAGCCCATCAATTACAAATATTAGTAGTCGAACTGAAAATGGGCGGAATGGGATAAATGGGCGTGGTACCAAAAACAAAAACAAATAAGCATTAAAATAAATTATCACATTCAAGACTTTTTGCAAGGTTATTAAATAATGTTGTTCAAAAATTGTTTTAGCGTTCCTCATAGTAATAGAATAATTAAAAAAGGTAAAGAAGTAAACATGAATCCGCGTTGGGCTTCCCATGAAATTACAAATTTTAAAATGATTTACTAATGTGAATTTATTTTTTAATTATTTATTTGAGTAAAAGAAATTTCTTGATTTAAAGAATTAATTACAATTAAAATTTGAAGGCAAAACAACGTTTGCCTGGTCAGCTAGCTATTTTATATATCTCCAATATTTCGTCATTCTGAGAAATGATTTTTTTAAACAAAATTGGGCTCAAAATGTTCGCACTTTAAAGTTTATCAAGGAAAAAGTATTTTTTAAAAATTTGTTTGCTAGTCAGTTACAAGGCTACTTTAACAAACCTTATACAATTATTTTTACTGATTCTCTCAAACTAAAAAAAATTATGGGCGAAATAGCTTTACGATTTTTTTGAAATACTTTTACCCTTTGCATTGCAAAAATTATAAGCCATATTTCTTTGAAATACAAAATTTTTTAATTATTTCGCGAATTGAAAGCAGATTGAAAAATTCTTTAACAAATTTTCAATTATTTCTTGTGAAATGTTGACGCTAGTTAAGTGTCATACAAGTGTTTAATAAGAAAAACTAAAAAAACAATATATATATATATACTTGTGGTGGACCAAAAATATCCTAAAAAAAATTATGAATACTTTTCCCATAATAAGCTCTACATAACAAAACTTTTGTCCATA
The DNA here is from genome assembly GCA_021234595.1 of Delia radicum. Lineage (NCBI taxonomy): Eukaryota > Metazoa > Arthropoda > Insecta > Diptera > Anthomyiidae > Delia > Delia radicum. Next base: position 122,668,790 of record CM037853.1, on the reverse strand, counting down.
TTTTCGAAAAAAAAGAAAAGCGTACTATTTTTAAAATCTTAAATCGCGTTTATGGACCTAAAAGTACCCTCCAAAAATGTTTTCTTTATTTTTTCCGTATTTAGCTCTTTAATACTTATCGTTGTGTGCTATTACTTAAAATTTTTTTTAACGGGATACCCTAATGATCAGCCTTGCTAAACTTTTAAACTATTGTTTAGCCAAAAATTTTAAAAATACACTACTAAGGCCGCGGGTAGCAACTATAAGTTTGTCCCATTAAAAAAACAATGTTTGGTTTTTATCGATAAACTCGACGAAATTCGCAGATTTTTTAAATTCGGGACAGTCTAATATACAGCCATCAGACTTCAAATGCGGCAATATATAGTTTTATCCAAAAAAAGATATACACTTTTCTGGTATGGAACGATATATAACTATAAATAAGTCAAGATATCGTTTTATCCAAAACGAAAAACATTTTTTCTAATATTACACTATATATTAGTATATGTATATAATTTTGATTTGTATTATGTCTAATTATACATGTATTCGTACATAATTAGATTAGCTATATATAATTGTATATTGCATATATGATTATATTATTATATGTGACATCTTATTTAAAAATATAGTATTTCCATATTATAGCAAGCAATAACATATATATTTATATAAAATAATGCATGATTATATGTAAACGTTTTTACTCGGAAAATATATATAATTTCATTAATAAATAGTTTCATTCACCCAATGAAGAAATTTCAAATAATAAGCTTTTCATTAATTTTAAGAAATTTTTCGTTCACTTTATAAAGAAAAGTTACATTAGTCTACTAAACATTTTCATTATGTTTCGTCTACTAAAACTTTATATAAATTCCTGGGATTCCTAGTTGGAACATAGGGCCAGAACATTCCATAATCCAAATCGTGTTCCTTTCTTCATGCTTAGAGTCGTCGCCAGGGGAGTCCGTTGGTTTTCATTTGTACTGGTTTCATTAATCATTTTGTTTCAGATGAGTGGGAGATTAACCCTCTGCATCCAAGGCTGTTGTTGGGGCTGCCAACTTATTGCCTCCAGCCCGACAGCTTCGTTGCTCACACTAGCTAGTACCATAATGTATGTTATAATACCATTGCCCGGTGTCCACCTGCCCCTAAGGGTCGGAGGTCGTGAGTCTTCTTAGTTGGTTGCAAGAGCAAGGATTGGTTCTGGACTTTACCAAGTTAAAGACGATCAGTTCCGTTACCTTGTATGCCCAACTATGAACACCAAAAACTTTATCTGTGTAGAATTTATCTTCAAAAATCATAGTTTTTTTTTAGGTTGATGTGTTTACCATAAACCGCTCAAATTATTCTGCAAAGCATTTCAAAGTAATATTAATTTACTCTGTTTTTTCTTTTTGACAAAAATACAGATTTTAACATAATTATCTATTATCCAATTAGTTTGGACCAACAAAGCTTTTATTGGACATCCGGCATATTTAATAGTACAATGCGAAAATTCTCTGCATGATATTAATGAATGTTTGCATAGCACCAATGAAGTTCCACTGATACTCGTCCATTAAAACTTTCCATTAAACTAATGCAATTTTCTCTAAAATTTTATGAAAAATATCATTTTTTTATTTAAAGTATCATGCACTCAATGAAGAGATTGCTTTAAAAAACTAGTTTCATTAAGAGTATGTAGCTTTTCATTAATTTTATGAAATTTTCATTCACGTTGTGAAGAAAATTTTCATTAGTTTACTGAAAATTTACATTATTTTTCGTTCACTTAAATTCTCTCTGTGTTGAAACTTTACAAATAAAGGGTCCGCCAAATAACTTTTTTTTTTTGAAAATGCTATAAAAAAAACTACTGAATATTTTCTCAAATTTCTTTTTTTATTTGAAAGTACAATCCTTCCGGTTAATAATGGAAAATAATTTCATTCAAATGGCTGCCTCGGCTGGCCATGCAGTAGCCTACACGATCGGTCCAATTTTTAAGCACATTATCGATTGTGTGCAGCTGTATTTCACCAATGGCTTCACGAATATTGTCCTTTAAAGCGTCAATTGTCTCTGGCTTGTTGGCGTAACACTTATCTTTGACGGCACCCCACAAATAATAGTCCAACGGTGTCAAATCGCAACTCCGAGGTGGCCAAACGACATCAGCTCTGCGGCTGATAATGCGATCTTCAAGAACAGGGCGCAAAACATCGAGTTTAGCTTCGGCTGTGTGGCACGTAGCGCCGTCCTGTTCAAACCAAATGTTGACAATATCCTCCTCTTCAATTTTTGTGAACAAAAATTCGTTCAACATGGCCCGATAACGATCGCCATTGACTGTAACGGCCACTCCTCGTACACATTCTGCAACATTACCATGATTTTCAAAGTAATGTCGCAATATTTCCCAGAGTTGTTCAAGCGTATACACAACCATATTCATTCAGCGGAAGGATAAAACTAATTATCTGTCAAATCAGACATGAGCTAAGTGTTACCATTCACGAAATAAGCACTAGTTGAAAAAAAAACGTTAGATGGCGGACCCTTTATAAGAACCATGCCGATTATGCAGAGTACCGAATATAGATCAAATATTCTTGACATATGCAAACAGAATATTTTGAGGTAAAAAAAAAATTTGTCAAAGAATTCTCCCCTCCAAATGGAAAAGCTGGATCCGCACCTGCATATGAGTGATGTACTTCAACAAAATACATGTTGTATCACTTACACATTATGCCGTAATTGATAAGATGAAGTCTCTTGAAAAAAAAAATCAACAAATTTTCAGAACATAATTTAGAGAATTAAAATGATTACATAAAATATTTATCTGCAATACTATTGTTAACAATTCAAATGATATTATACTATAAATCAATTAAAAGTCATTTAAAATTATATCAATTTTCAAATGTATTATTTTACAAACACATGTTCAGTTTAGAAATATTTAAATCGTAAAAATAATAAAATGTCCAATATCTAAAGAAAACTTTAATAAGATTATAGTTTTTCAAATATTGTCTCTATATTACTTACTAGTAAACCTCTAGAAAATACAATATTTTTATGTTTTTTTTTTTTTAAATTAACTACTCATATGACAATAAAATATTTAAAAAAAACATTTAACAATGAAGATTATGCAATCGTTATATTTCCCACAGAGTTTTTTACACACAATAATTTTTTATAAAGGGTCCGCCATCTAACGTTTTTTTTTTCAACTAGTGCTTATTTCGTGAATGGTAACACTTAGCTCATGTCTGATTTGACAGATAATTAGTTTTATCCTTCCGCTGAACGAATATGGTCCGTATGTTCGTTATCTTGTGAAAAAAGTGAAAGAAACTGGCATCCTCATCGATAAACCAAAGCGTGAAAAGCCAAAAACAGTGCGTACACCCGAGAATATTGCTGCTGTGGCAGAAAGTGTGCGTGAAGCGCCATCAACATCAATTCACCGTTGTTCTCAACAATTGAACATTTCGGAGACATCATTGAGACGAATTTTGCATAAAGACCTTGGTATGACGCCATACAAAGTCCAATTGGTTCAGGAGTTCAAAAAAAAAAGTTATTTGGCGGACCCTTTATAATGTAATGTGCGCTAATGTTGCCCGGTCGCTAAAGTGGGCCACTTGATTTTTCTTCGTGTTTTTGCATGAATATATCAAAAATGTCAACTGTCATCAAGTTTAATTTCCGCTATCACTTTGAAACAAAAATCGAATTTTTCCTTATTTTTTGACTTTTATTCATTTTTAGACTTTTATTCACAACTTTAATTTAACTAATTAATTCCATAAACAAATAAAATAAATAAAAAAAAATGTGGAAAATTAAATTTTTATAATATTCTCTCAAGTGGATTTTAATGTATTTTCTTATTGTTTACTAAGATTTAGTCTTTTTGAAATCATTTGCGCATTACTTTAACTGTTCTCGTCTATTTTGTGCAATTTTTCAAAAACATGTCCAAAGAGTTGGCCTATAAGCTGATGCATTTGGTTTACGAATATCCACTTACAAGGGAGGTATCCCGACCCAAACTCGCAGAATTTATTGAATTATGGATATGTTGTAAAGGAGGAAACAAAAAGAGGCACGTATTTATTTTAGCTACCCAATATCACGTTTAAAGATTAAAAAGTAGGGTTAAAAATTCATTTGTTTTTGTTTGAAAACCTGCTTTTAATTTACGAAAACCAGGTATATTTGTAACCATGGTTAAAGAAAACAAAAATTTTGACACCTATATTGCCTATATAGTGGACCCAGAGTTGCCAAATTTGTCAATTATTTGCAATACAGGGAAAAAAGGCTCTTAGGGAAAAGTCGCATAAAAACCAAACGGCTTCGAATATCAGAAAAAGCTGAGACACCTCCTCGATTAAATTAAATAGGCATTATTTTTAGCTTAATACAACTGAAATTCCTTAATAAACCGATTTAAAGAGATTTAATGTTACTCAAACACATTTTTTTTTTAATAACAAAAATACTTGAACGTCTTTGGCCATACTTTGTACACCATTGGACGGGTCTTCGAAACCTTTCATTTGATACCAACTTGTCTATAGAGCAAAATACTTCTAATAGAGCAAATACTTCTAATAGAGCAAAAAAAACGTAAAATGTGGTAATTTTTGACCCTACTTAGTAACGCCTAAACATGAGATTGGGCAGCTAAAAAAAAAACACGGGCACTTTAAATTTTTATTCTCTACAACATATCCGAAGTTCATTAAGATCTGCCGGTCCAGGTCGTGATTAGTTAGTTTTTTTTATATATAGCTCAAAAAATTAGATGTAAGACCACATCAGCGAACATTCCCTTATATATTTATTTTTGTTCAATGATGATGATAAGATACAGAAAAATTCGATTGCATTTGCTTTTTACTGATGGTAATAAAAACATCTATTCCAATCCATTTCAATTGTTAAAGTAATTCAGTTGTAATTGTTACAAAAATCCGTTTTGTACAACATTTGATGCAAATAACTAGGGCTTGGAAGTTAATGCATTAAATATCGTAAAATATGCATTAGAAATTTTAAAAATATGAACTTATTGTTATTTATTTTAACTTTTTCAATATTATTGCAACAATTTAGTTACATTTTTCTATAGTTAATTTTACAGGAAGAAGAAATCATTTTTATTGAAAAATTTAACGGGTACAAGGGTAATACCAGACTGTTATATTGCCTCTATACAGGCGCGGATCCAGGAAAAGGTTTTGGGGAGGTTATTTTTAATTAATTTTTTAATCTTTTTTACATTTTTGTATTGAAAAATATTATTTTGGGGGAGGAAATTTCCTATTTCCCTAACCCCCTAGAACCGCGCCTGACTCGATATGATTAAAAGGTTCTTTGATATAGGAATTAAGATTTTTGCTGTGATTTTTACAATTTTTGATTATTTGTATATTTATTTATTTAAATTTGTGTCGTGTTGTTAACTTTTTATGGACAAAGAAATATTTAATCGATGTAATTTATAAAATCAATTTATTAAACTTAAACTCCTGATGAAGTTGGAGAAAACAACCAACTAAACGCTGAGTGAAAGATGATGTAAATTGGTTTTATTTATATCGATTTATTGAAAGACTGAGCATCAACAGCCCGTAGAGAAATCTAAAATTCAAAAATATAATTTTGAAACTGGTCAATGATAAACTAACTAAAAGAAAAAAAAAAATTTTTTTTTTTTACAGAAATGGAACATTTCTGGTCTTCAGAGTTTAGTAACGTCATGATGCTTGTTAGGAAAAGACGCTAACCACGTGCTTGATTTCTAAGAAGACAAGAATGGAGCAAAATTGATGAATAATAGGTTTTTTGTTAGAGTTCTGCCTATTATGAAGGCTCTATCTTTTCTAAAACTTCGGGTTCTGATGAGATCTTTAGCCAGATCGAAATACTAGTATCAACCTAGCTAATATGTTTGATTTGCTTTATTTTTGTAAATATACGGAGGTTGAAAGCTCATTATAAATTGAAAATAACATAAAAATAATCTTGATGTATATAAAAACAAAAAACTAATAGAAAATGTTTTTACTTTGTGTAGTGCTTAGGATCAGACCCAGCGCAATACATCAGGCTAAGACTCATTGCATCACCTCTTAGCGAGTTACACCACGGTCGACATAGCGATGAGTGTGGCTAATTGGAAATTTGCCAATCACATCATACGCAAAGTACTGCTTTAATCAGTAGAGACAGAGTTAACTAATACACTAAAATAAAAAGTTCGTAAAGTTAGCAAAACAAAGTTCGTTGAGTCAGCGATATTTTTGGTTTGCTGAAATCAGTGAGCTGATTTTTTGCAAAAAATTAGTTAATTCAGAAAAATGTTTTGCTGATACTTAGTTCAATGAAAATTAAAATTGACTTGTGGAAATCAACAAAAAATTTTGCTGGAGCTTAGTATATTGAAAATAGCTAAAAATTTTACTTTATTTATTTTGCTGAAATTTAAATCTATTTTTTTTTGCGATTGTTTTAAATATATATAAAAATATCAAGACTTCCACACCGTTAACATAATGCACTTAAATAAAAAATCTGTAAATAAACTAAATATTTTATTTTTAACACTAACCCTGATACCATCCTAAAAAAACTTACACTTTCCTCCCTCTGGACCGATACTGACCCATCGACAAAAACAATTTTTGGTCATGAAAAGATTAACATTTTTGTTAAGAATGATAATTTAGAGTTTGTTTTATGAAAAAGTGTATATCGTTTCTACACTCGGTAAATTTAAATAAAGCAACTGTAGTTTAAAACTGAAAAACGAGGTACACTCACAAAAAAAAAGTTACTAAAGTCAGCAAAATTTTCATCAGGAGTGTGTTTGTAAAAAAATTGCTAATGTCAGCTAAATCTTTTGCTGAAAATTACCGATCTGAATTTTAGCAACAAAATTTGTAGATTCAGCAAAAGTTTAGCTAACACTTAGTTGATTCAAAATTAAAAAATCCTTGCTAAAAATTAATATTTGTAGAAAAATTATACTTCAGTTAATTTATTTGCTGAAAATCTTAAAATTTGTTTTGTTATTCTTTAAAAAAAAAATTACAAGACGTTGCAAAATATAAAAATGTTCATAGTACCACATTGAGGACACAAATTTAAATTAATATCTGAAAATATATAGAAATAATTATATATAACATAAATAAATTATATTTTAACTACTTACCTCAATGGTTGTCTAAATGATGGAATCTTCCTAGAAACGAAACAAAACGTAATAACAAAATATGAAATATACAACCCTTTTCTGCAATAAGAAAAAGGAAACATGCAAAATTACGTAAGATATGTGTCCTTATTTTGCGCTTTAGCCTGTTTCCCTGAACGTATATTTGTTCGCAATTTGACCATACTACATTAATAATCACTACAATCATTTAGTTTACAAATACACATTTAATCTTTATTAAATTTAAATATTTTGGTTTGTTCTTAATTTAATTAATAGACTATTACTTTGGCAAGCCGCTGACAACACAAAATTTAAGTTTTAATGGTTAATTTTTTTATATGTCTGACAAGAGTTGTACTTTTTAATATCATTTTCCTCGCCTCTACTACATCTTAACATGCCGCGACATCTACTTCATTCTGCGTATATCTTTCAATCTGGTTGTAGTCCACACTTTTAATGGGCTTATCAGCACAATTTTTTTTTAGCAAAATAAATTAGTAAAACATTAGTAAAATATTAGTAAAACTTTAGTTCAAAACAGTTAAGTGCTGAATAAGTACACTTAGAATACACACTAAGTACACTTAGAATACCATTTTAGGTACACAATGCGTACCTAAAATGGTTCTCTCCTGACTGTAATAAGTACATACATATCAACCGTATGATTTGCTTTGCTTAATTCTTTAACAATGACGCAATTTGCTTTGAAATCCTTTTGGTTTTGTTGTACACATTCAGATAAATGAAACAAAATTGTACGTGTCTAAACATGCAAATATTTGTTATTATTGTTATTTTGATGGCCATACATATTATTTCTTTATTGGGTATGGTAATGGCATTACATTTTCACTTTTGTTTTGTTTGGCCTTCATAGTAGTGCTGGTAAAGAAAAGAGTAGTGCTCATCGAGTATCTTTTTTTTTGGGTACTCGATACCCACGAGCAAAAATATGGAAGATTAAATTTTTCATTGATTCCAAATTGATTCCTGATTTCCCGCTTCTAAAGAAGTTCTTTTTCACAACTTCCAAAAATGTAATTTTCAACAAAATTTAATCTTTCCAAATCTAGTCTATCCAACTCGGTCCAATCACAAATTTAAAAAAAGAGAGGAAAAGTATACTATATATATTTTTTTTTTGAAAAGGAAATATAAAATATAAATATGAAAAATTAAAGGTTTTTGGACACAGCGTTAAAAGGCTCGAGAAAAGAGAAGTTTTGATATCCATATATATTGCCTGTGCGTTGAAGACAACGTTACCAGAAATTAGGTGAAAAAATGCTTTCGTAAAAGTTAAAAAAAAGAATGTAAATTCCAGCTTTATCGGGATTCTCTCCTAGGAGAGTTCCCTTGTGAACATCAACAGAATTGAACATTCATTAAACCATAAGCATGGCTTAAGATGCAGTGAATAAGAATCATAAAGAGAACTTAAACACTATTACAAGCCCACATAAAATTCATTGGTTCCGTTCCAAATTTTCATAACATCGAAATCCAAATCATTGCAATTTATTGATTCTTTATCTATTCTTTTGATGTTTTTTTTTTAGAAAGAGGTTCTCGATATTTTCAAAGTTGTATTGTGAACAGAAAAACAGAAAAAAATACGACTCCGCTAAAAAAATTGGCATTAAAATACAACTCTGCTAGAAGAAAAAAATCAAAAAACTAAAAAAAACATTGTAAACATAAAAAACATTTGTAAAAAGAAATATATTCTTAAAATTTTAGTTTTCAGTAAATGTGAAAATATTTTTTTTTTTTTTTAATTAAAGCGATTTTTTATTTAAAAGCCTTTAAAATTATCGAGTAATATCTAGTATCCGAATTAAAAACATCGAGCATTGGAAAGTAACCGAATTTACCAGCACTACTTCATAGTAATCTACCAAAAACTTTAAATCTATGATGAAAAACGTTAATTGGGTTAAGAAGGGCTATGGCGTATGATAACTGCATAAAGGATAATATTAAAATACAATTGTAGGGGGAAGTACCAATAATTACACTGTGCTACACTAAATAATCACTTTGCAAGTGACCTAGTGTAGTTTGTAAGTCTAGCTGGCAAGGGTAGTCTCCCGATTTTTCTATAAATTTACAGATTTTTCTGTACCTTAATTTCTTATTACCAAACATAGCTGCGGTATTTATCAAATTCTTTTAGTGTGCACGACATGTTAAGTAAATTACAAATGACTTTTGCTTTTATCGAGTTTTCTCCGTCTTTTCTTTGTAAATTGTGTTTTTTATAGTGGTATAGAACTTTGAAATGGAATAAAACTGAGAAGAATTTTTTTAAATTGACATGAAATTTACTTTATTCGAGAGATAATCTTCAGACATTATAATTTAAATATGACTTCTAGCATATGACCGCCACGGCTGGCTCGGACGTAGTCTAATCTGGAGGTCCAATTTTCGTTGACTTTTTCCAACATTTGTGGACGTATATTGGTAATAACGCTGCGAATGTTGTCGTCCAAGTGGTCAGTCGTTTCGGGCTCATCGGCGTAGACTAGCGACTTCACATATCCCCACAGAAAATAGTCCAGCGGCGCTAAAAAAAAAAGTGAAAAAAAGTACATTGATGAAAAAAAAACAGTACTTTAAAAAAAAAACAGTACATTTTTGTGTTTATTGTTAACATAACTTTTACTTCAATACATCACATATTTACTTCAAATAAGTTAATACACCGAACCAAATAGCGTAGGTAAAATCAACAAAAAAAATTTTGTAGATCTTTAACGAAATTTTGTCAATTTTTTTTTTAAGATTTAACAAATTTTATTCAAATCAACAAAATTTCGTCAAGTTTACAACCTCTAAAGAAGTAAAATTGACTAAATTTCATCAAATTGACTAAATTTCGTCAAATTGGCTAAAAATATTAGTTTGGACGCCATTACTTTTTGCATTGGGCAGTGTCATGAAAAAAAATTGTGTTTACAAACATCCATTGCTTGAAAAGTAAACAAAGAAACGAAGTGGAATTAATACAGGGAGATTCAAAAAATTTATATAAAAAACTATTGTACACACGAAAAAAAACATGGTTAAAAAAATATATACACGCAAAAAAACTTGTACACGCAAAAAAACTTGTTTATATAAAAATATGTAAAATATACAAAAAAACAGTACAAAAACAGTACAAATCCAAAAAAACAGTACTTTTGCGTACTGTTTTAGGTGTTGTGAATAAAACAGTACATTTTTCAAAAAACAGTACATGTACTGTTTAAAACAGTACGAATGGCAACCCTACCTGGAGGCCAAATCACGGGCCCGAAACGTAAAACTATACGGTTACCAAACGTTTCCTTCAATAAATCATTTGTGGCACGAGCTGTGTGACATGTTGCGCCGTCTTGTTGAAACCACAACTCATGGTTGTTCAGTTGATGAACGAAAAAGTCAGTAATCATGGATCTATAGCGGTCACCATTGACTGTAACGTTCTGACCTTTTAAAGATGTACGGACCAATGATTCCACCAGCCCATAAAGCACACCAAGTCTCTAAAGATACACTTGAGGATTATCATCACTCCAAATACGGCAGTTTTATTTTTCGACGTATCCACTTAACCAAAAGTGAGCTTTATCGCTAAACAAAATGCTCAAAATTCGTGCGCGATACGTATTTCGAACAGAACCATGAGTTTTAAAATAAATTTGCACAATTTGGAAACGTTGTAAAGGCGTCAGTCTATTCATGTTAAAATGTTAAACCAAACTAAATATAAATCACTTGACAGCTGACAAAATGGCCGCCAGTTAAAAAAGTGTTGCCAACTTAAAGTTCTATACCTGTATAAAAAACACCCTTTATTTTTGTGTGTAGTATGTTTAGAAATTTCAATATCATTTTAATTTTAAAATCATTAAACTTCTGTTGTTGATGCGTGTTTATGATACCTTTGTAGAACGCAAATTGAATGTTACAAAGAAAATGTTGCATGCATTGCAATTTATAAGCACATTCAATGTTGTGGAATTAATAGTTTTAACTACACTTATAGAAAAAAAATTGTAGAAAAATTAGTAAAACGTTTTCATATTCCAATTAAGAATTTTTATACAAATTTTTAGTACAAATCCAGTTTTTAGTAAAAAAAAAACTAATTGCACTCAGAAAAATAAAGTACCAACCGAATGGAAAAGTGTATGTTTGTGGCCACAACTGAAAAATTCGCTTCGTACAACCATATTCAAATGTGATTTATATATGATGTTGGGTATTGCAACTAAACTTATGTTGTATTAACCGAGTTTTTAAGGTGAAACCAATTTTAGTAATAAAACTATTTTTTCTATTCTCTATTTACAAATTACATTTTTTTTATACTAATTTTCGTTGATGATTTTAGTAAACTATCATATATAAAATATTTTAATAATTTCTTAATTCCGTGTTGCTAAAATTAGTAAACATTTTTTCTATTTTTCTTCTTTAAGAGTTAAGAGTAGAGTTTTTTTTAATTGAAACATTTTTATAATCTGAAATATAAAGAAAATTACAATGAATAGAAAAATTAAATTTCAATAAAAAATGTTTCCTAATTTTTAGTATAAAAATTTGCTGATTTCCATTAAGGGTGTACTAAAATTTTTGTAAAGTTTACTAATTTTTTCTACTAATTTCACTTCACGAATAATTAAAGAGACGTTTTGCTAAAATTTGCTGGCCTAAAATTTGATTTTCCATCACTTTTACGGACTTCTTTATTTGAGTGTAATTCACTCATGTAATTAACATTTCGTTGTTTTCTTTTATTTAAAAAATATTTGTCGATATAGGCAAAATTTAATAGAAAGTAAACATGTAAAAAGAAATATTGTAATCGTTAAAAACCGACCATGGTATACCGTACAATATTTTATCATTTCAAATACAGGTTGATTTAAATACGTATTCTAATTTCAATTAATTCCTAATACCTACACTTTAAAAAAAGTCTATAAAAGTTACAAAAAAATCTGTAATTTAACAGCCGAATTAGCTATTTTTTGGCCATCAGACTGTTTAGCTGATTTTAGCAAAGCAGTTTTGTAATTACACAGGTTTACAGCAAATATGTGAATGTTTTTTATTATAAATTAAGGCTTTCGTCAGAAATTCGACATTTAAAAAAAAAGAAGCACCCTAATCCGTACCGTTTATATTAGGGTCGCACTTATTTCGATATTTAGACCACGTTATAGAATTCAAATTACATATTTTTTTTTTTTGTATTGTCTTAAAAACTAAAATTATTGTCTTACTATTTTTCGAACTTCTCTGTCAAAATTTCGAAAACAAAACATTTAATAAATGTTTCTTATTTTGTTCTCTACCACTATTACCAAAATATTTTGTTAGATAGGCTACAGTAATAACGATTTTTTCTTTAAAATAACGAATAATAGTGCACAAATTAATAAAATTTACTATTATGCTGACCTATATATTAACCTATTAGTAATAGCATCTCTTTAAGGGATATTTTTTCTGTTTGCCACGAAATTTGTTAAAACAAATTTGAATTATCAGGAAGTCCTATGACTTTCTTATACATGCTTTTTATCACAATAATATTCAGTCTCTTGAAAATCGCTTGGTTTTTTAAATTATGGTTGCACGATTGCCCGATACAGCACATATCGCTCATTTACTACAAGAACGTCACAACTCAAAAAACATGTTTTATCTACGCAGAATTATTCGTTATATCACGTATCGTATTGTGTAAAAAAGTCGTATTGATATCTTGTATACTCACCTCTTGAGAGGAATTATGTCGTTATTTATTTCTTCAAGGTGGGAGTAAATTGAAAACTTTAAACTCGTTTTCTACAAAATCAGAATTTTTGAGTTATGACAGTAAATGAGCGATATAATCGACAAATTTTTCAAAGAATATTTTTTTGCTTAAAAGTTTCATTTGACTTATGTAATCTTATAATACCGAAACAGAATTTTGAAAAAGTTGCTGGGAAACTTCTTGCATCAATAGATAAGATGTAATGATGAAAACTAAGTTTAATAATTTTTTACACTCTTTTACGACTTTTAGCGGAAAATTTCTAGGTTATGTATCCGAAATTTTCATTCGATTCGCACAAAACTTGCATATTGGTTCACATTTTAGTACACACATACAAATAAGCCTGTAACAGAAAAAAAGTACTAAATATTTGTTAAAAAAGACCTTGAAGAAAACACTGCTAAGTATTAATGAAACAAGAACAGCAAAAATAAATCTGTTAACTTTACAAAATTTTAGTTGTATTCTATGTCAATTTTATTTAATTGAAATCAGCATTTTACTCTGTAAAATTAGCAAAAAGTTTTACTAAATACTTGTAGACTCAAAATAGCAAACAAAAATTGTAATATTAACAAAATGTTTGCTATATTTACCTCAAATTTAGTAGAATGCAAATAACAGTTTATATTGCTAATAGTGTCCGACCGAACAGTTCGGCCAGAAAATGCATTTGGTCTGTATTCGGTATTTTAAAGCATTATGGACAAATTTGGATGCTATTTTGAGTGTCAAATTTGAAGAAAAGTGTGTAGTTAAGCAATGAATTCACTATTCGGCCTCAGAAAGTTAGGCCAAATTGAAAATAGTTCGGCGGCCGAACTTTTAACTTTATAGCTAAACTTCGGCTTTTCTCTTAAATTTTATGCACAAAATCGAATTAAATCGGCTCAACCAACATGTTTCCAATACCAAAATTTGTCACCATTGCCTCTAGATATCAAAAAACCGACAAAATATAGTTTTTTTCCGAACTGTTCGGTCGGACACTAATTGCTAAAATCCACAGAAATTAAAAAAAAATTGTAGATTTGTTGATTTCATAAGGTAGACTTTTATTCGCATTAAAAAAAACTAACAAAAATACTTTAAAAATTGCACATTTTTTAATGTTTTTTGTCTACTAATATTTAGTAATGTTTTTGCTGATTTTAGCAAATTATTTTGCTACTTTCAATTAGCTCAAATATAACTTAATATTTGTAAATTCAACAGATTTATTTTTGATATTTTTATGTTACAAATATTTAGTACAAAAATCTTCTAATTTTAGAAGCTTTTTCTGCAAGGTAAATTTTAGCGAATTTTTATTAGCTTTTTTTTTTTTTGCTATTTTTACAGGTTTACTTCTATGAGTGTACATATCCCAGTAAAATTTTTTCGTGTTTTTAGAAGCAGGATAAAACAAATGCGCTGATGTAAGTGCTTACTATTACATAATACTGGGAAGCAGCATAAGAAACGAATAATTTTCGTATAAAAATAAACAAACAAAAATTTTGAGCTTACTGTTTTCCCTAACAAGGATGCAGGTTGTAAGCAGCTTACCCTAATCCCTTATAAGGATGCAGGTTGTAATGCAGAAAGTTTTATATCGTGTATTATAAACGATCTGTACCAATTTTCCCGAGTGATTTCCGATTGTGTTTGCTGTTTTTTAATTAGTCATTTAATTGTTTCTGAAGAGCTAGCACGTGGATCGGTTAAAAAAATAAAATGATTATATTATATGTCAAAAATGTTAACAACAAAAATTTTATGTCTGTAGAATTTTATGTAAAATAAATTATATATGGTATATCCATGTTATTACTTTCAATTGTAATAATATAGACATGAAATATGATTTTACTTCAAGCCATGAAATCACAGCTTTTTATAAGCGCTTATTTTGCCCAAAGGTAATGCTTTCAAGTGGGAATTCGCCATATAAAAATCATAGCATATGTAAGCAGTGTTTTTTACTGGGATATAATAATACATATAATTTACATATAATGGTTGAAAACTCCAAAAGAAGAACAAAATTATTTTTTAAATTACTTAGAAAATATATGAAAATACAAATGAAATTGTACCACTAAAGAAAATTTTCAATTGCAATTTTCTGCTATTTCTGCTTAATATTTTTAAATGAAATTTTGTGCTGTTTTCCACGACTTTTATCTCTCCTCAACACTTTGATTTTTGGATTTTATACCCTTGTTCGAGCGAGGCATTCATATGTTTGCATACAAAATCATATTTATTTTTCACCCCAATTTTTAACCGCTAAACTTGAAATTGGGCAGCTGAAAAAAAATAATTTTTTTGCTTCTCTACAACATATCTCAAGTTATTTTAAATCTGGGTGTTCGGGTCGGGATACCTCCCTTGTGAGTAAAGTTTGCAAATAATCAAAGTTTTCCTTAATCGCAATTATTTAAATAGAAAAAAATAAATTCATTTTGGATTAATATTAGATTTTTTAAGTTTCCCTGTGGCAAATATGATTTATTAACTCTAATAAAGGCACGTCGGAGAACCTCTCGAAATTTTTCAACCAAACTGCAGATATATAGAGCAGAGCTTCCTTAAAAAACCAAAGTTTAAACTTCCACAGAATATAAATCCTAAATATGGTTGGTGGCTTTTGATTATTTTTTTAAAATTGTCATATACAAACATTAACAAAATCGGTCAGATCTAAAAATATTATATAAAATTCACAAACAAATTTTTAGTACAGAATTAACGTTTCGTATGTTGAAATAAATCTCTTAAAAATTAACTTCTTGGAAATTTTTTTTTGTATACATTTAAATTTTAAAAATGACCATTCAGCACAATTAGAATTTAAGAAATCTGTGGAAATAAAAAAAAAATATTTAAAAATCAAGGGCAGCAATTTTAAAGTTCTGAATAAAAACGTGGTATTAAAAATATAATTGTGAGTCATAATAGAAGGATTTTTGTTCGATTACGATTAAAAGATGCGATTAATCGCGATTTTGAGTACGATTATAATCTGTTTATCTCTACTTGTGAGTACTAGGAAAACTTTGGTAATGGATGCGATAAAGTAATACATTATCCTGTAATGTATACTCCTTACCTTTATCATTATTTTCCAACAAAAAGTAATGAGTTACCGACAATGGGTTACATAATACATTACTTTGTAATGAATACTCTTTATCTTCAGCATTATTTCTAAACATAGAGTAATGCGTTACCAATAAGTGGTTACATAATGTATTACATTGTAATGTATACTCCTTAGATTAGATTATAGTGGCACTATGCACCGCGACCAGAAATTGGTATTTTGTGCTGCCAGCGAATACACCCTATAGGTTCAGGCTCCCTACGAAGCCAATTATCCTACCAGGTGAACAGTTCCAAACGTCCGATGGCGTCACTATTCGATCACCAAAATAACGCACCCTCCTGTCGGAGAGCCTCGGACATTTGCAGAGAACATGCTCAGAGGTCTCTGGTTCCAATTCACAAAACCTGCACGTATCCGTAGAGGATCGTCCCATCTTGTACAATTGATACCTAAGGCCACAGTGTCCTGTGAGGTAACCCGTTACGGTCCTTAGTTCGCCCCTCGTCATAGACAAGAGTTTCCGCGACCTCTCCCCAGAGGGAGATATAAACAGCCTCGCCTGTCACTGCCCAGGCGATCTGGCCCAATAGGCCCCAAACTCCGACTCCCTCCATCTTCTGAGCTTCTCTCTGACATACCCATTGGGTACGCCACTCCTTACCTTCAACATTATTTTGAAACATAAAGTAATAAGTTACCAATTAGCGTAAACTCATGGATTACCTTATAATGATACAAAGTTACCTTTTACATTATCTTAAACATAAAATAATGACTTACCAATCATCAATTACGTAATGCATTAAATATATACGTAAAGTAATATTTAAAAACAAAAGTTTTGAAAATCTGTATTTAGACACATTACTTTGTGAATTTTTGTAACCATGAGAGTAAGATATACATCAATTCATTTATATTTTAAGCAACCCATTATTATATGTGAGGATAGCTCAGTTGGTAGAGTTCTCGCCTAACAACCAGAGACCACCCAATATGTTTAGGCTCATCGCTCTTAAATGTAATGCATGAAGCCCTATGTCGATACATTACTTTACCCATTATTTGGTAATGTGTGGTTTTGCTGGGGTTCTTAAATTGTGTAAATATGTGGACCGGTGTAATTAGTAATTCTAAACATTTTTTATTGGTATTGTATTGCATAATGAAGGGTATACAAAGATTCGGCTTTGTCCAATATAACACTCTTACTTTGTTATTTTTGTTTTCTTGCAATATTGCAAAGGCTGGTCAATTATTACATAGATATTTGCAAAAGTTCATGGTCATGGCTGGAAAATAAACGTGTGTTGTTATTTTAAAGTTAGCATGATAATAGTTTTAAAATTAACAAGTTAAAACAAGAAAAAACTTTAAATATAAAATCAAACCGTTACCGTCTAACCGACAAGTCCGCCTCCAGACGGGGTATTTTAAATTGGACATAAATGCGCCAAATGAGTGTTTTAGACTAAAAATTTTAGCTATTTCCATAAAAAAAACTTAATTTACAAAATATTTTGTGAAGTAATTTTTTGTGTACAGTGCACGGTTTGGAAGCGAGAAAGTGTTGAAGTTAAAATTAGGACAAATCTCAAAAAATAAATATTGAGAAATGAACACTATTTTCAAAAATCGTTTATAGTAAACTCAAATTAAGATTGAAACTAACGTTTTTTTAAAAAAACTCTTATTTTGGTCCAAGGACATACAGGATTCTCATACGATACCTTTAAAGGGCATTGTCTTAACTTAAAAACATATGGTCGGATTTTTATAAAATTGAGCAGAAAGATCATATTTAGTAGTAGTAACAAAGTCTTTAAGTTTGACCAATATATATTGGAGTTAAGTTGCGTTTTCGCTCAATTTCGCGTTTTTCAAAAAACGAATATCGCTATATCTTTTCAAGTAAATGCATAAAAAGTGTAGTTTTTGGACAGTACACTTATAGAAATAAACCTGTAAAAATAGTAACAAATAAACTACTAAAAATTAGTTAAAAATAAGCTAATATTTAGTAAAAAAAATTAGCAGATTTTTTTTACTAAATATTAGTAATATAGGAAATAGCAAAAATAAATCTGTTGAATTTACAAATATTTAGTTATATTTGAGCTAAATTTTAATTCATTTAAAGTAACAAAATAATCTACTAAAATCAGCAAAAAACATTTACTAAATATTAGTAGAAGTGACAATCCCATGCAAACATCAAACAAGTTTTCAATTTATTTTTGATCAATGGTGATAATCTTTAACTTCGAGCTCATATATTAGTTATCATTTAGTGGGAAAACTAGGTTATATGAATGTTTGATGTTTTGCATAGGATTGTCACTTCTTTCAAAACGTATTCTGATGATGGGAACCTAGAAAATTCCCGAAATAGATCTATCAACACATTCCTGAAAGTGGTCAATTAATAAATTTGAAAACAAAAACTCTATAGATTATTTGTTAGGACAATATCCTAATAAAGAAATATAAAGTATGGACTCGAACTTGAATAATTTTCATTTTCATTTAACAATTTTTTCTGCAAGGTAATTTTTAACTAATTCTTAGTAGATTTTTCTGCAATTTTTACAGGTTTATGTTAACGAGTGTAGTAATATCTTGGTAAGAGGATTAATTTTTGCCTAAACCTATTCATTTTTATGGATTAGTTTCGCCTAAAGTAGGCAACGAAAAAAATTTCGTAGAAGAACAAATTGTATATTTTTTGTGCCGAACACGTGATTAAATTTCATAGCAATAAAACTTAGGCCGGTTTGAGGGTTAAATTACAACATTAATTTTTTTGTTGTAACCAAGTTAACAAATATTTTTTTAATTTTCTTATTTTAGGAACAAGTTAAACTTGATGCCACCAAACAGGTAACCAGCCCTGACGACTGTGAAGATCTCAGCCCAATGCCACAAACACATGCACCACCAGTTAGACGACGAGGTGGTATTTCCGCCGAACCAGTCTCGGAAGAAGATGCAACCAGCTATGTGAAAAAAGTTGTACCCAAAGATTATAAAACAATGGCTGCTCTTTCGAAAGCCATCGCCAAAAATGTATTATTTTCACATTTGGATGAAAACGAACGTTCAGATATATTTGATGCCATGTTTCCCGTAAGACATCTAATGGGTGAAAATATCATACAACAGGGGGACGAAGGTGATAATTTCTATGTAATAGATCAGGGTGAAGTTGAGGTAGGGGTTTAAAAATTATCCAAACTTAAGTCATACATAATGCTGAAAATTGTTTTTTTTCTAATTCCCTCTCAAGGTATTTGTCAATGCCGAAATGGTAACTACGATAAGTGATGGTGGTAGTTTTGGTGAATTGGCTTTGATTTATGGCACCCCAAGAGCAGCTACAGTACGTGCCAAAACAGATGTGAAATTATGGGGCATTGATCGTGATTCATATCGACGAATTTTGATGGGCTCTACAATACGCAAACGAAAAATGTATGAAGAATTTTTATCACGTGTTTCTATATTAGGTATGTGTATTTTTTTAAAATCAGAATCTATTCATAATACAGGACTCCAGAGAGATAAAGTGATACACAAAATTCACTTTGAAGTTGATTATACTCTAGAGTTGTCAAATATTCTAAGTATTTGACAACCCGGTTTTCAAATACTTAAAAAAATGCATTTTCAAATACTTAAAAAACGCATTAAAACCGGTTTTTGGCTAAACTGCACTTTATGGGGCGTTCTCAAAAAAAGAAGGTGGTCTTCTCCAGAATCAAAAAAGAATTATTTTATTTTCGGTGGTGCTGGGGCTCTCAGGGCCCAAAAACCGGTATGCATAGAACCAAGCCAGTGTGGTTACTCTTCGAAAACATTTACAAATTCATCGAAGTTACAACAAAATAAATTTGTTTCATGGAATCGCAAAAACTTTACTCGTCGAAGCCTCTAAACTGCCTATCACGAAGGCCGGTCACGCAGAAAAACTTTACTCAGCGAAGCCACTAAACTGCATTTCACACAGGAGAAACCCCCTATGCCCTGCCCAAGGCCGGTCACGCAGGAAACTTTCCTCAGCGAAGCCGAGCTTTTTACTGACTGGAGTAGAAAACCCATAAGCCAATCAATTTTGTACTATCACCTACACGCGGTTATCCCTGGGTTATGAATTCATGTAAAATACATTATTTGAACAGTAAATTTTACAAAAATATCCAAAAAAAAAAAAAAACACTAAACACTACAAAAATTCCTCCCCATTTTTGTATTTAAAATAGCTCTAGAGGGCGGTACGTATCATGGATTACAAAAATAATATCATTTTGGAAATCTTGAGGAAATTTCCTTTCATTTGAGTACCCCCACTTATATGTTTCTAAAGCGAAAATTCTATTTTAATTCCAGAGGGGGTCATATTTTATTTTTTATTTTTTGAGGAGCTCCCATAAAGTGCTGTTTTGTAGGTTTTTTTTTCGCTTGAATTGCTAATAAAGGGTCCGCCAAATAACTTTTTTTTTTGAACTCCTGAAGCAATTGGACTTTGTATGGCGTCATACCAAGGTCTTTATGCAAAATTCGTCTCAATGATGTCTCCGAAATGTTCAATTGTTGAGAACGACGGTGAATTGATGTTGATGGCGCTTCACGCACACTTTCTGCCACAGCAGCAATATTCTCGGGTGTACGCACTGTTTTTGGCTTTTCACGCATTGGTTTATCGATGAGGATGCCAGTTTCTTTCACTTTTTTCACAAGATAACGAACATACGGACCATATTCGTTCAGCGGAAGGATAAAACTAATTATCTGTCAAATCAGACATGAGCTAAGTGTTACCATTCACGAAATAAGCACTAGTTGAAAAAATGGCGGATGGCGGACCCTTTATCTAAAATTTGTTTCAAAGCAGATCTAAGCAGATCTTCTTTCTAAAGAGCATTTCTTGGGAAAAACTAATAGTTTAGTCATCGTTAATTTTAAAAAATTGCTTAATTACAGCCGGAGAAAAAATAATACAACATCTTGCGTTTCATTGAAGCTATAAATCAAACCGGAAAAAATGTATTTAAAAAAACGGTTAAACGAATAATTCGGAAACCGGATTTGACAACTCTAGTATACTCTAATTTGAATGTATTAAGTTTTAAAACTAACTTTTTTATTTTTTAATAATTATAAATTTAATTTCCACAGAGAGTCTAGATAAATGGGAACGTTTAACGGTTGCCGATGCATTAGAACTTGTTAATTTCGATGATGGTGAAACAATTGTTAAACAAGGTGAACCCGGTGATGATTTTTATATAATTGTTGAAGGCTGTGCTGTTGTTTTACAAAGACGTGCTGAGGTTTGTAAATTTAATGAATTAATTAAGGTTATGTGCAATCAAATCCGCTATTATTACATTTTTTCTTAATTTCTAGCAAGGTGATGAACCCGCTGAAGTTGGCCGGTTAGGTACTAGCGACTATTTCGGTGAAATTGCTTTGTTATTGGACCGTCCCCGTGCTGCTACAGTTGTTGCCAGAGGGCCCCTGAAATGTGTCAAATTAGATAGAGCGAGGTAAGTTTACGAACTAGAAAGTTATAAAAATTCACCCGTTTTAAAAAATAAACAAAAAATTTCGAAAATTTTTTGTTTTTTCTATGAATTATACTGAGGGTTTTTAACCCTAGAATTTCCGTGAAATTTGTCGGTTTTTCACTCTAAAGCAACCATGTTTGCTAAACTAGAAATTCATACAATTGTAATTAAAATAAAGAACTAAAAAAATGAAATTGTAATTGGACGAAACCCTAATAATTTGCATCGGTAATGGTGACCAGAGAAATGCGACGCAACCCAAAACGACGAAAATATAACTTTTTCTTATTTTTGGAAAACATGTTTTTATTAAAATAAAAATACAAAAATTCATAACAAAAACATAACATAAAGAAATTAAAACATGGAATACATTGTATAAAATTAAAAATCTGAATCGATACGTTTATTTTTCTATTCTGAGCCGGAGTCATCTAAATCGATCTACTGTTTTTTTTGACAATCTTGCTGAATTTTCATTTCTTGACACTTTTAAACTGCGGATCTTTGTCCGCATCATTATTTTGAAAAATATACACTGCTTGCAGTATTAACTGCATCGCTTCAGAGAAAGCTTTTTGTGTTCTGCTTCATATTGTGTGTGTTAAAAATATCGGGGTTCGACAAACATTTTCATATTAATGACGCAAATCGAATCATTTGCTACTCAACAAACTGAGACATAAACAACGCAACTTCGAAATCACAGAAAAATTTAAAAAACGACGCAAATCCAAGTGTACTAATTACAAGTAAATTGCAATTATGAGATTTTAACATTTGAAATATCAACGAAAAAAAAAACAATAAAAAATTACCACATTTAAAATTTTTACAAAAATTCAACACTTCAGGTTCGATGTTTAACAATTTTAATATAATACCATGTATTATACGTAACATTGTATTACGCGATATAACATTATATATGAAATCATGCTAATTAATATATCACACATGTAGTAATGTATTCCACATTAGGGTGGTCCTTATTTTTCAACTTGCGATTTTTGGGGCTGCCCCCTCTTAAAATGTTTGTTTGGGTACAAAAATTCACCATGCAAAAAATTAGAGTTCTAGCATAACGGGAAGATGTCCCGCATCGCCCTTGAAAATAGGGCCCCTTGGAAAAATGGGCATAATTTAAAAAAAAAATACAATTTTTTTTTTCTTCAAAATTAAAAATATATAAAATAATTTTTGTGTTGGGTTTAATCATAACTACTCAGATAAAAAATATTACTTTCCTAGAAAATCGCTAACTTACCCTAACTTTGTGTCAAAAAATTAATAAATATTTTGGGTGTACCTCAGAGACTTTTTTGCATTTTTGAAAATTTTATTCAACAAAAATCAAAAACCTAGTGCTTGCTGTCAAGTATTTTATTAAATACATCTCAAGTATTAAATAAGCCAAGTATTACGGATATCCGTTGGCAAAAATTTTTGTTAGAGCATTTTGATTCTATCGGATTTCAACGTTTTTTTAAATTTGTATAGACTTTTTTTTTTAACAAGATTTTTGTAATATTTCATCAATGTTATTGTGTATGCTATTTTATATAATTGTAATAACTTTATTATAAAGTATAATTTTTCGTGTTCATAGTTAACCTGTGTTTTCATGGGATCACAATTGACCCTCGTATTTTAAAGAGTCAAAAATCACAAAGATGACATAAAATTTATTTTTGTTTATGTTTCTAATTGTAATTTATTTACATTTTAAAATTAATTAAAATTAGTTATTTAGTATAAATTCAGATATTTGTATTTGTATTCATATTTAAATTGATTTTTTGTACATATTCAGGAGTATTTTTGAAAAACGTATTTTTAATTTAATAGTGTAAATTGTTTTGCATTTGGGTAGTGCTTCTGATAATCGGCTACATTTTGCATTATTACTTGTTTTTCCTCCTCGTTTCGTGGCAATACTTTATTGTAGTCCTCCATGAGTTTCACTGCCCGTTCTGCAGTATCATTAACAACCTTTAATTTGTTAACGTGGGTCATATTTAACCCCAGGTTTACATGGGTTAACTATCAACAGAAAAAAAAGTATTTTATAATAAAGTTATTACAATCATATAAAAGAGCATATACAATAATATTGATGAAATATTATTTAAACCTTGTTTTAAAGTAAAAATGTATAAAAATAAACCTTGAAATCCCCGTGAATTAATATGCTCTAAAAAAAATTTGCCAACGGATATCCACAGTACTTGGTTTATTTAATACTTGAGATGTGGGGGGTACAGTCAAAATCTCATTTTTATTTTTCGCCCATACAACGAAAGACCACCCTAATGCCACATCCACAGTAATATCAATTGATATATATTAAATATTAATGTAGCTGTGTAGGGCATATATGCTCGTATATGAGAGCATATATGCCCTATCACATATATCCATATTAAGCTATATGTTTTTTTTTTATATTATATTACGCAAGATATGATTGTATAAGAACGTTTTTATTCGGGAAAGCAATTTAAGAAAAAATTTCCAAAATCGAAGGGTTAAAGCTTTCCGATTTTTCTCAAATTATAACAATTGCAACAACAATTTATAAAAATCGAAAGTTGAAATAAACATGCCGCTCTAATGCCCATACAGCTTTTATATACCCGAGATGCTCAAGTTTGATACCCTGCTGCACACCCTGTGTTAAAACTGGGTGGCTATAGAAATAATTTGCTTAAATGTTAAGTCCCCCTCTACAATTCTTGTGAACACTTTGTCCTGATTGGATTAGTAGTTTAGAAGATTCATAATTATTTCCATTTTTTTGTTTGAAACCACTGTGCGTTGGAATTATTCCAACTCCCACCTTGCACAACATTCTTTAAAAACTGTTCGGTCTAAAGTAATCATCATTAATTAAAGGTTGTATTTATTCGACCTTTCAGTTTTAATTAAACAAAATAAAAATGCTCTAGCTCGAGTCCAGTTGTAGTTAATATAAAAATTAATTTATTTCTTTCTCAATATTTCGACGTTCGTCGAATGTCATCCTCAGGAAAAGTATCTATAAGATTTAACAAAATAAAAAACAATAGAACAACAATCAGTACAATAATTTAGAACAACATTAAGTATAAATATCAGCAAAACTCCAATGATAACATAAAATACAAAAATCGGTCATACGAAGTATTTACGTATATGCACACTAGCTTGTCCCGTTAAACAGCGTTTTTGCGATTTCGTTGTAGTAACAGCACTCGAACGACGCTTATTAAAGCCCTTAACAATAATAGTTCAGCATAAAAATTTTTGAAGTTGATCTTCAGTTCCCTACCAGCGATTTAAATTTGCGGTTCTAGTACATTTTGCCTAAAAAAAAGTTTCGACGATTTTTTTCAAATGTGTCTCAAAAGTTTCGTATTTTAGCCCTTTTTAAGAAAAAAATAATTTAAAATTTTTGGTAGAGTAATTTTGGACCACTGGAAGATGTTTTAGTTTTCATCAAGCTAATTTTCTTACAATATTTTCTTTAAATTTTTGCATTAAAACACTCAAAATCTTTTCATCTTTTGGAAATACAGGTCATATATGAAAAGATTTTTAGTGTTTTAATGCAAAAAGTTAAAGAAAATATTGTAAGGAAATTTACTTGATAAAAATTAAAACATCTTCCAGTGGACCAAAATTACTCTATCAAAAACTTTAAATTATTTTTTTCTTAAAAAGGACTAAAATACGAAACGTTTGAGCCACATTTGAAACAAATCGTCGAAACTTTTTTTTTGTCAAAATGTACTAGAATCGCTAATTTTAATCGCTGGTAGGGAACTGAAGATCAACTTAAAAAGTTTTGATGCTGAACTTTTATTGTTCAGGGCGTTAATACGCATCGTTTGAGTGCTATTACCGAAAAATTTTTTCTATCGGGACACGCTAATGCACACACAAACTTACATTTAGAGCTAGTTTTTGGGATGTAGTTCAGCCTTGTTTATAGTTTTAACGAAGTTTAAACTTAAAATGCTGTTTTTGAAGATCAAGTTTATTTTATTTTAGTTGTAGTTTAACCGGCCAGCATTGGCCGTTTAAACTAAGTTTTGAGTTGTCAAAACATAACAGCTGTGAATGAAAATTATTATTAAATAGTAAAAGTCCAAAAAAACAATAAGAAATTTTTTTTAAAAGGATTTTTATAAAATTTGTGTCTTTTAACTAAAATTTAAACTAAAAATTTATTTCGTTTGTTGAAAAATTGTTTGTCCGTCTGTTGCTTTCCATTTTTACATTTATTTTAGAGTCCATTTTATATTTAATTACAAATAATATTAAACAAAAGAAATATTTAATTCTTGGGCACAAAATAAACAAACATTTTTTTCTGCGCTCGTTGTTTTGTTTGTTTTTCAATTTTGACATTCGGAGGTGCTACCATATTTATTTTGAAAATGGCATTACTGTTTTTTGGTGTAAACTATAGTAACCTTATTAAATTTGAGATTTTTTAAACCATCACTGAAAAACAGAATGGAGGTTTAAAAGCAGTTTATATCTTATTAAAGTTTAACTAAACAGCAGTAAAACTAAGTTTGATCGTCCTCCCAAAAACTGGCTCTTAATGTTTACATAAAAACACAGCTTAGAACGATCGTTGTTTGTTTATTGTCACCATCTGATATTGCACTGTAGAGTCTTAAAACTAATTATTGCATTTTACCCTTTATTTTTGTTTACCAAATGACGGTAGCTCTGAGCGTAACTTTCTACGTCACTTTTAAAATTCATCCTCTTATTTGTTGGTATGTTTATAATATGGAGCAGGCATTACCAAAAAATTTTCTGTAGTGTGTTAGTGAGTAAGAGAGAGGAACAAATTGAGAGAATTACAGTCATAGAAAAATGTTAGTAACTGACACCATTCTGACATTCATACAAAATAAGATAATCAAATACACCTGATTAAAATTTTTTTAAATATAACAGTATGATATTATATAATTATATGTTATTTTGTGCGGTTAAGGTCACACACATATATGTATGTTTTTATATATAATTTCATCAACTTAAATAAAATTATACAAATTACAAGGAAAGTATCTTTCTGCGGACCGTCAGATCCTAATGAAACTAAAATATTTTGTAGAGAACATACAACTTTGGAAACAAATTTTTTTAGATATATCTAATGACACAAACATATTATTAAAAAGTTATCAAACAAAAAAAAATTCGCACAAACTTTCGAAATATGTCTTAAAAATGCATAAAATTTTTACATTTCATTTATACATATTTCACTTTATTTCGATGGCACAAACAACTTGTCCATAAAAAATATTTACCAAAAATTGTTCTTGTTTTTAAATAAATAAAAAATAAAGAAATAAATATATAAATAAATAAGTAAATTAATAAATAACTAACCAACTAAATAAAAAAATAAATGAATAAGTAAATAACTAACTATTAAACTACTAACTAAATTATTTATATTAGTATCAAAACAATCGCAATGTCTTTTAAAAACATATTCCGTACATTCCTTAAATGTTTTATGACATAAAAGGCATTGTATGTCACCAAAAGCATTTCTGATCATACAATATTTTTTGAGTGTAAACATGAAAAAAAATGTTAAGGCATCCGCTGAACATGTACACTTGTCGCATTCTCATCGACGACTAAATGAAAGAGTACAAGAATGTGTGTGAGGTAGATAAATTTTCGTTTGCACAATTGTGCAATGAAATGGTAATCCCTGATATGGAGCATCTCCAACATGTAACGGCGTCTATAATTATTTTCACTTTGTAGTACTCTCACATTATTAAAATCTGGTGTGTGTTTGTTATTAATAGTGTCCGACCGAACAGTTCGGCCAGAAAATGCATTTGGTCTGTATTCGGTATTTTAAGGCATTATGGACAAATTTGGCGGATGGAAAAATTTTTATTGGGCTGATTAGATGCTATTTTGAGTGTCAAATTTGAAGAAAAGTCTGTAGTTAAGCAATGAATTCACTGTTCGGCCTCAGAAAGTTCGGCCAAATTGAAAATAGTTCGGCGGCCGAACTTTTAACTTTATAGCTAAACTTCGGCTTTTCTCTTAAATTTTATACACAAAATCGAATTAAATCGGCTCAACAAACATGTTTCCAATACCAAAATTTGTCATCATTGCCTCTAGATATCAAAAAACCTACAAAATATAGTTTTTTGGCCGAACTGTTCGGTCGGACACTAGTTATTAATACAATGGTTTGTCAATGCTGTTTTTTTGATTATTATTGTTGTTTCTTAACCTTTGGCCTGACAGTCTTAATTTTTGTTAAAGGCTGAATATTAGGGGGATTTTGGAATTTCAAGGAGTGCATATTGTG
Organism: Delia radicum; assembly: GCA_021234595.1. Taxonomy (NCBI): domain Eukaryota; kingdom Metazoa; phylum Arthropoda; class Insecta; order Diptera; family Anthomyiidae; genus Delia; species Delia radicum. The sequence goes on along the minus strand of CM037853.1, from coordinate 122,640,710 downwards.
ACACTTGGTCTAAAACTTCAGTGCTGAAAATGTAAGCCAAATCTGACAATGCTTTCGGGACGCGCGTCGAGGTCAAAGGTCAAATATATGCGAATTTTACTATTTATATGTAAAAATGTGGCCGTATTATACCTCGTTAAAAAGGTATTTTAATTACCTTTCCGATAATGCTGAAATCGTTTGGATTCATTTAACTTTTGGCTAAAATCGAAAAACAAAATTTCAAATTTCAACCCTGACATTTGACCTCGAAGCGCTTCCCGAAAGCTTAATCCGATTTGGCTCAAATTTTCAGCACTGAAATTTTAGACCAAGTGTCACAATATTCCGACCAGCAGCCTTCAAAATTAGAGCAAAATTTTTGTTTTCCATGCAAACGATTGTCATCCTAGTGAATAAATTACGGCTGAAGGTTGTTAAAACATTATCTTGGTTATAATTGTGAAAGGCGTGGTAGAGAAGAATGAGTGTATTTTCTAAAAATCATAACTACATTGCAAATTTTCAATTTTCTGAATCAGACTGCGCAGTTTCTGGTATTGAACCTTCGTCAGTGACCCTGTTTTTTTTTAAACAATATAAAAATGTTGTTTAAAATAAATAAAAACACAAGTTTTTTTTTAAATTTTTCTTTAAATTTTCATAACAACATTTTCTCCGTCATCAGGAAATATTATCTCGTCATCAGGGATATATTTTAAAATAAATTATTAATTTGTTTGAGTTACAACTTCTCCTCACACTGTGTAATTGTCAATTATTTTTATATTATTATTATATTTATAATATTAATAACAAATTGTATTTCCTTCTATTCCTTACAGGTTTGAACGTGTTTTGGGCCCATGTGCGGACATTTTAAAACGCAACATTACTCAATACAACAGTTTTGTTTCATTGTCTGTTTAAATACTGACAAACCAAACAACCAACCACAAAGGCATACAAAAAAGAACACAAATTATTATTTTTTTTAAACAACTTTTAAATGTTTTAAAACAACAGAAATCTATTTGTTAAAGGAAACAACAACTTTGTAAAATACACTGCTAAAAATGAAACATTTATTTAAATAAAAAAAAAAAAAAAATAATGAAAAAAAAAAAACAAAAACAAAGTAAACAATTTTGCAATATAAAAAAAGGTTTATAAACACACAAAATAGGAAACTATAAACTGAAACAACAAAGCAAACATATTTTTTAATAAGACTCTTAAAACAAAACAAAAAACCATAAATGTGTGTTTTTTTTAAAGAAACAAAATTTCAAAACTTTTTCATACAACACTTTTAATTGTAATTCAAAAATATAAATTTAATTAAAACAAATGAATTCTAATTTTAAAGACCTTAACTGAATTAGAAATAAAAAATATTAAGTGAAAGTAAAAAAAATATTAAATGAAATTAAAAAAATATTAATTGAAATTAAAAAAAAAATATATCAACTTTATTTCCTTAAAGTTGCAGACATGAACTAACTATAAATATTAAACTCTGATTACTAGATATTATACAATTGAAGATTTATTTAATTTCAATTAATATTTAACAATTAGCTCATTTACTTCAATAACGTCATAACTCAAAAATTTTGATTGTGAAAGGCGTGGTAGAGAAGAATGAGTGTATTTTCTAAAAATCATAACTACATTGTAAATTTTCAATTTTCTGAATCAGACTACGCAGTTTCTGGTATTGAACCTTCATCAGTGACCCTGTTTTTTTTTTTTTTTTTTTTTTGAATAATGTAATATTTGTTATGTTTTTTTATTTGTTCGGTTGCGTCTATATGAAATTTTCTGTGCAATCACTGACCGTGGTATAGATAAACTGTTTTCTAATGCCACATGCACTCGCACTACACGTTAGACAGAGCGCTTTAGCCCTCTGAGCTATCGTCAGGTCGAGTTTTCTTGTGATTAAAACTAGTTTTATTCAATACACGGTGTTTTTGTTCTTGCATACATAAACTCAGAAGTACAACTCCAACAACACAACAGTTCTATTTTTAGAAACTTACCTCACTCTAATGTCCACTGTTTTCCCATATGTTGTAAGTGATGCCATATCTATGATATATTCTTTGTATATTCGATAGATGCCGCTTACGTAGTTAGGGAAGAATTGCCAGAGAGCAAAGTTTGATTTTTGTTTGAGTATGAATTTTAACGTCTTTTTCAGACAATTGCAATTAATACTATAATTAATATGCAATTTTATTTAATATTAATTGTGAAAGGCGTGGTAGAGAAGAATGATGGTATTTTCTAAAAATCATAACTACATTGTAAATTTTCAATTTTGATTTTGTAGAAAACGAGTTTAAAGTTTTCAATTTACTTCCACCTTGAAGAAAAAATAACGACATAATTTCTCTCCAGAGGTGAGTATACAAGATATCAATATAATACGTGATATAACGAATAATTCTGCATCATTAACTCAAAAATCATGTTTTTTGAGTTGTGACGTTCTTGAAGTAAATGAGCGAATTGTTAATAATGTATAATTTCAATTTATTTGCTGTAAAACAACAACATATACACAAAATCTAAAACTGTTTTTAAAAAAATAAATCAATTGGAAGATAGAAAAGAAAAAAAGTTTAAATTGAACTTTTTATTAGATAATTTGAACCAAAAAAAAAAAAAACAAAAAACAAAAAAAGAAATAATAAATAAAAATAATAAACAATTTCATAATAATCACTAAACTTTCTCTATTAACTTCTAATTATTACAAAAATCAAACAATTTTTACAATTTTCGTAAAAACAAAAAAAAAAAAAAATATATATATATAAAAAAAAAAACTCTGTAACGCATAGAGAAGGTTTGCAAAACAAAAATCGATTTATTATTTTCTATTTGTTAAATTATATTTTTTTGTTAATCAGATATTTTTTTTTTGTTTTATACCATAAATTTTTCTTAAATTATTTTAATTAAAACATATTTAGTTAATATTTTAAAATAAATTTTGTGTTAGCTACGTTTGCTGGCAAATATATCGTACATAATAAAGAATAGAGTTTTCTTAAAAACAAAACAAACGCACATCTTTTTTTAACTAATATTTATGCATTATGATTTTTATTCTATTTCTTAAAAATAATTACAATATCGTCACCTAAATTCCAAAAGACCGTAACTAACAAAAAATTAAAAATTGGTTTTTTGATTGACTACGATGTAGTTAACCAAAATACACCTTCCCACAAAATTTTAAACGTTTACGTCCAAAAAGCACCAATTTTATTAATGAAAATCAAAAGGCCGTAACTGCAATTTCAATATACGATGGCGGATAAATAAGTTCGTGACTTTTTAAATGAAACAGTTTTTTTTTGCAAACAAAATTTATTTTTCAACATAATCTCCTTTTAGCTCAATACACTTAGTAAAACGTTTCTCCAATTTTTGTATTCCTTCCAAAAAATAGGATTTTTCAAGGTCCATAAAATAGGCATTTGTTTGATCAATGATTTCATCGTTGAAGCTAAATCTCTTTCCACCGATTTGGAAATAGGAAATAGTCACTGGGTTCTAAATCCGGAGAATATGGCGGATGAGGTACCAATTCGTAGCCCAAATAATGGAATTTTGCCATTGAGACTGCACCCGTGAACTTATTTCTTGGCCATATGGGGTCGTTCTTTTTTTAAATCCTTGTTAAATCGGTCCAATAAGTTGACATAATATTCGCTGTTTATTTTTTTCCCCCTTTTGAAGGTAATTAATGTGGATTATCCCGCGTGCACTTAGGCAATTTTTTATATTTGCGTTTTTATATGTTGTAAAGTATTGTAATACTACATTTATACTGCAACCAAAAACTAGAAGTATTTGAAAACTTTTAGTTTAAAATTTGTCTTAAATTTGACAAATATACAAGTAGTTTCTTAAAACTTCTCGTTATTGGCTGTAACCCAGCAAAACTTTGGTAATGGGTGCATTAAAGAAATGCATTACCTTGTAATGTATACTCCTTACCTGTATCATTATTTTCCAACAAAAAGTAATGAGTGTCCGATAATAGGTTACATAATGCATTACATTGTAATGTACTCTCCTTACCTTCAATGTAATGATACATCATTACCTTTTACATTATTTCGAAATATAACATAATGACTTACCGATCATCAATAACATAATGCATACAATATGAACGTCAAGTAATATTTAAAATATTTTTTGTAAATCTATATTTTTAGACACGTTACTTTGTGATTTTTTGTAAGCATGAGGGTAAGGTATATATTTTTAACATCACAAACGGAAACTCGATGCACAACAATTCATTTACATTTTAAGCAACTTGTTATTATATGTGACGATAGCTGAGTAGGTAGAGTTCTTACCTAGCAACCAAAAGACCCTATGTTCGAATCCCAGCGAGTCCACGTTATTTATTTAATTTAACAATATTTTTGTAGTAATTTTGTTTAATAATGTTTTTATAATGAAAATCTATTTATAGACCTATTACTTTTTCAAACTCGGTAACCATATAAGTAACCAGTTACTTAACCCCTATTAGGTAATGAGTCCACACATTACTTTTATTCTCATCGCCGGTAAAATTCATCAGTGAAGTAAGGTGTATTGTAATGAGTGAAGCCCTATGGCGATACATTACCTTACCCATTGTTTGGTAATGTGTGGTTTTGCTGGGAAGCAGTGAGATCGAATAATTCCCGACACAGATTATCACTTAAAACTTTTTTATGTTTAAAAGTAAACTTTTTTTTTATCAAGTTCTTTTAAAAAGTCGTCAGATTATATTAACAAAATATTAGCGAAATCGGATTATTAGTTTGTTTACAAATGGACTTTGAACAAAAAGTGAATACAAACAAAAGTAGCGTTAAAAAAAAAAAACTTCAATTCTGCTAATATTAGCAGTTGTTTTTGCAAGGTAATTTTTGTTGAAAAGTTTATTTTTGTTGACCTGTGTTGTAACTTGTGATTAGGATTTTTTCGGCTTAAGGTCATGAATCAATATTAAAATTATTAAATAAAAACACAAGTATTTAAATTTTAAATTCTAATTTTTAGATGTTTATTTCCGATATTTCGGTTAACGTCGTTAACCATAATCATGGAACTGCCCATGTGAAAGTTGATTCGTATATGAACATATATGATCATATATGGGCTTATATATGATCATATATGGATATAGCTGGCCATATATGTCCATATATAGTTCAATATATGACCATATATGGTCTCATATATGGCCACATATGTTCGGATCCGAAATTTGAGGGTATATGGTCATATATGATCATATATGAGCATATATGGATCATATATGTGCAAATATGAACATATATTATCATATACGACCATATACCCTCAAATTTCGGATCCGAACATATATGGAAATATATGATATCATATATGGTCATATATCGAACCATATATGAACATATATGACCAGCTATACCCATATATGATCATATACAATCCCATATATGATCATATATGTTCATATACGATCGCTTTTTCACCTGGGTGGTTAAAAATTAAACAAAACACAATTTTATAACAAAATTAATAATTACTTTAAAAATTAAGAAAACGCTATTTGCGCTGAGTTGTAACCACTTCTTGTCTGCTTTGCAAGTTTATGTCAACTGATCTCTGTTTTAATCGTTTGTGTTTATGTATTGTGTTTCTGTAAAGTTGAGCGCTTTTGTCTATGTCGGTTTTATAATTTAAGCGTATATCTGCGGGTAAATCTATTATATGAAGCATCTCTAAAGTGAATCGTTTTTTGTAATGTCGTTCTTCTTGTAATATTTGAGTGTCTTTTATTTAATTTTTAGTAGCTTTTTTTTGCTATTTTTACAGGTTTATTTCTATGAGTGTACACTTACGATTCCTAACGTGACACACTTTGAAAATCGAAATAAAATGTTTAGTGCCATTATTATTAATGCAATAACAGTTTTTTTTTTTTTTAATAAATTCACTTAATTTTGGTTTGTCTTTAAATTTTCAGTCACTTGATAAGAACGGTCTCGTAGTACTGATAATAAACGATGTTTTAAGTACTCTAACGTCACATTAGAACATGAACAAAATCAAACTCAAAATTTCCTGTAAACCAAGCTTTGTTTGGTGTCCCATGTAAAAATTATCATATACAGTGTAAATTCGATAATCCGGACTCCACTAATCCGGAATTTTGGTAATCCGGACAGCATAGTAGTCCGGATTGAATAAAATCCGTTTTTATTTATTTTCTTATTCAAATCACAGCATGCTTTGAAAAATACAATCATTGCGTATTCTATATAGTCCGGATTGAATAACAAGTTTAACAAGTTCGCGACAAACAACCGTATTAGATTACTTTGTCAAACGAAATTAATATTATTTATTGTTAAGTATGTGTGTAAATTGGTACTTTTTTTTATTTTAACTGAACTGCACAAATTAATATTTATGTTTTTATGCTATGAATTATTATAATTTTTAATAAATACATACATTCGCTAATCCGGAATATTCGCTAATCCGGATTGGGGTCTGCAATCAATTATTCGGATTATCGAATTTTTACTGTATTATCATATATGTTCGGATCCGAAAACATTTATCACTATAAACATTTATTTTAAAAATACACATTTAATCTTTATTAATTTTAAATACTTTATTTGTCTTTAATTTCATTAAATTCACAAAATTTTAGTTGATTTAACCTACAATTTTGTTTTATGTATGAAAAACAGATAAAAAATCTTCCATGGTTGATTTTTTTATATGGCTTACAAGAGTTGTACTTTTTAGTAACATTTTCCTTCTATCTACTACATCTTTACATGCCGCGATATCTACTTCATTCTGCGTATATCTTTCAGCCATCCACACTATTAATGTGCTTATCAACACAATTTATTTTAGCAAAATAAATTGGTAAAACATTAGTAAAATACTAGTTCAAAACAGTTAAGTGCGGATGAAGTATAACTAAAATTTAAACTGAAACACAATTTTAGCAGAACATTCTTCTGAAAAATACTATACTTGATTTACAAATGTTTTACTAACTTTTCTACTAACTTATTTTTTTGAGTGTATGGGTTAAACAAACAACTTAATAAAATCTTAAAAATTTGGATATAAGAAATTTTATTACTCAAAGTTTTTTTCTTTTTCTGAAAAGTAAATAAAATATCGAGTTAGTACATTTTTTTTTAATAAGCATCGAAATAAATGTTTTATATTATTTACGTATGAGTGTTTTTAATTCTAATACAGAAAAATTATATTACTCATACGCCGTAGTATTTCGCTAAATAATACTCTTTTGATTAGTTCCTCTTTCCATTTGATTTAGTTGGCCAGGAAGATAAGGGAAAACCTTTGCATTATTTCGTAAATGCACCAAAAACATTAAGATTTTTCTTTCATGCAGGAGAAACAAGTAAGTTTTAATTAATTTGGTCCGATTAAATATAACTAAATATATGTTTTTTACAGATTTGTATGGTGCATGCTTCAAGCGATTTTAATCTATTGGATGCTATTTTATTAAATACCAACCGTATTGGTCATGGTGATGCTCTAATGCAGTGTTGCTCAACCTTTTTTGGGCCGTGCCCCACTTTTGGGTTAAAAAATTTTCTATGTCCCCCTCATTTTTTTCTGTACACACCTAACAATTTGTTTAATTCAATGGATGTATGTACATTAGAGTGTCCCTTAAGGTGTTTTTTTTTTTTTTTTTTTTTTTTTTTGATTACTGAAACATAATTTTTTTATTTAATACACTTATAATTGTGAGCCATAAAAGAAGTTTTTTGTTTTGGATGGCGTTAACCTGTCCTACGGTGATGTCAAAAACAAACAAAATTTTTGGGGTGTTTTTAAAATCTCCAATTTCAAATTTAAAAAAAATTTCTTCAACAAAATCGAAAAAATTTAGATTTTTATTGCTTAAACTTGTTTAAAACATCTAAGAGATTAAAAATAAAAAAATTTTAAAAATATCCCCCAGTACACTTATGTAGGGCTACGATTTAAATTTTACGGATTTCGGGGAAATTGTTTTTTTTAGTAATAAAAAGGCTTATTTGTTGCCATAAAATATTTTAAATCAAAAATTAGCTACTTTTGTAACTTTTATAGTTTTATTTTATAAGCATTACTCAAAGTTAAAAATAAAAATATTTCGAACATTATTAACCCATGTGGACCTGCGACCCCAAGTGACCCCAGACTTATTTATTTCAATTTTCAAAAAACGTTAAAAATTTTCTTACTACTTTTGAATTTTAAGAAACGTGATGTAAAAGATAATAACAGAATAGTTTTAGATTAAGTGCCAAAAATGTTGGACATATTGAACAACATTAACCCGTACCGTGCCGCATTCAGATCCAAGGAGATACTGTGCGTTTTTATATATATTTGAACAAAAAGTATTTGAATTCTTTTTTTACAAACCTGGCTAAAACCATTCGATAAATCCATAAAAATATATTCTGTACTAAATTAACCCTAAGATGACTTGAATATAATACATGTGTAATTTTGCGCTTCTACGACCACGCTTTCTCTAAGCGACGGGGCCTTAAAGAGCGAAATATGCGTTTTTTATATCTTTTTGAATACATAATTTTATCTTAATCTCGATAAATTTATCATCTAGAGTAAAAACTATTGCAATATTGCAAAAAAACTAAAAAAAATATCCCTTTTTCCCATATAAACGCATGTTTTGATCTTTATGGCCCTATCGGGTAGGGAAGGCGTGGTCGTAGGGGCGTAAAATTTCACATGAGTTATTTTCAAGACAAATACAAAAAACATTTGTAACATTTAACTCAACATTTGTAACATTTAACTTTAAGGGACACTCTAATGTACATATATTTTTGTTATAAACAACCCATAGCCCATTGCCCCCCCCCCTAAAATGTTGAAATTGCCCCCCAGTGGGGCGAGCGCCCCACGTTGAGAAACACTGCTCTAATGAAACATCTAGTACTCTGGAATGCTGTTAAGACTAGAGATATTGCCTTCGAAGTTAGTCCTATATCAAATCGAGTTTTACATTTAGTATCAAATCTCAGAAATCATCCGGGAGCTTTTCTCCTATCACAAAATATACCGATGGTCATTTGTATTGATGATCCTTTATTTTGGGATGCAAATGCTTAAGTTATGATTTCTATTATGCCATTATGAGTTGGGCGCCCTATATTGCAGGTTTAAAGACTTTAAAACAATTAGTTTGGAATTCCACAAAGTATTCCAAGTTGCTGCCAGGTGAGAAGCAAAAAATGTGATAATTTTATAGATGATGTTCTAAATGGTTCATTATTTATTTTTATACATCTCATTGTATTATACAGTAAAACTCGCTTAAGACGAACTCGGCTAAGACGAATCCTCGGTTAATACGAACTAATTTAAAAGTCCCGACGTTTTGACAACAATTTTCATATAAAATACATCTTTTAATACGAACCCTCGGTTATTACGAACTGTTTGAAGCAGTCCCAAAAACTCGTTTTCATACAAATTACCATGTTTAGAACACTCTTTATCCGTTTTATGGGATAGACCTAGTATGAATTCCATATCTGTGGATGACTTTATAGATATAGATGCTAATGTTTTGACGTTACATACTTTATCAGATGAAGAAATATTGGAAATTGTTAATCCTCTCGATGTTGATAATTTGTCAAGTAATGAAGAAGTCGAAATAGAGGAGGAAGTACCTAATATACAAACGGTACATAATAGCTTAATAAACATAAAAAATATATTCGAACAAAATCGTGTGCCGAAGAAGCTGACAATCATATTTTGGTAATAGAAAAACTTATAACGAATGAAATCGTTAATCTAGTCATTCAGAAAAAATAACAGTTTTTTTTTTTAATTAAGAATTTTAATTCTGAATGCATGAAATGCTAATTTTATCTTTTATTAATGTAAAAATCTGAATAATCTTGTTTTTACTTTAATAAATACATATTTTTTATCGTTAAAAAAAAAACCGCTTAATACGAACCTTGCTTAAGACGAACTAATTTTTTTGGTCCCTCGGAGTTCGTCTTAACCGAGTTTTACTGTACTTAGTTTGAGAACAATAAGATAAATAAAATCGTATACGAATTTAAATTTATTTCCTTTATTTAACAGGCCATATTAAACGTATACAGTGAGAGAATTATCTGTATGATATTAATGATTTTTTGCAAAAATATAAATTCATTTATTAAAAGTTTCATTAAGGGGTTTACTAGCTTAGATTTTTTTTTTTTTTTGTTTCCTATTCAAATAGTTTGACATTTTTTCTATATGCTATGAAAATTTTGGAGAAAACTGCTGAAATTAAAAAGTTACTGCTTGTTTTTCACAAAACAAGATATTGAAAGGCGGGTGCCACTGATTTTTAATTGGGGGTTTTTTTTTTTTTTTTGTAGAGGACTAACAAATGAAGTCCCTAACGTAGACATTTTAAAATGTTTGCCTAGTATTTTTTTTGAAAAATAAAACAACGATTTTTTCAGGTGTTTTTTTTAATTTTTGAGTTTACCCTCGTACCATATTAATGCAAATCGTTCTTTTTTAGTCCCGGCTACGTTAGGAACCAAAGAATTTATTCGTGTGCAAGAATTTATTCGTAGATATGTGTGGACAGAGATGGATAGCTTGTGAATTGCCCTTTATACAAAAATTCATTGATATCATGAAGACAGTTTTCTCAATGTATATAAAACAAATAATAGAAATCGCTCAAAATTTTGTATCAAAAATTATAAAAAATATAATAAAATATAATTCCTAAAAAAATCGTTCAACAAATTTTAGTAGTGATCAGAAAATTTCTGTGGAAAATTCGTTATTATTGAGATCTTTTTAAAAAAAAATTTAAAACGAATTATATTGTATAACTACCCAAGAAACAACTTTACGGACTGTCCGTTACAAACGGATTCATGAATCCGGCATTGACGGTACGAAAACGGACCGGAATTGACGTATCCGTCGAAGCTTGTACGAAAACGGACCATTAACGTACAGAAAAATTGGATTACTCAAATTTTCGAAAATTATCCGTTTTAACTCCGTTTTGCTGTATCCGTTTCGGTGCCGTTTAATCGGACTACACCGATTTTCATCAGTTAAAACTCCGTTACAACCGTTATCGTTTTTCTTCCGGTATTACCGGAGCGTGTTTTGTTTAAAAAAAAATAAAACAGTTTTATTTATTAATAAAATTAAATATTAATAAAATCTATATATACATATAAAAAGAAGTGTACATTTTGATTGTCACTCCATAACTCGAGAACGGCTGCATAAAATAAAAAATGGCTGAATACGTATTTAAGATTTTTAGTGGTAATTTTTTTGGTTATTTTTAAATGTACCACTTTTTTAACATATACTTGTATTTCAGATGTTTTTGCAATTAAATATAGAGATGCAGATCTCATGAAAATTTTAATGATGAAGATGTTAAACAACACCAGAGATAAAATGAAAAAAAAAATCAAAATGTTAAAACCACATCCTTTTATTGATTTTTATTGAATTTTTATGTGGTTTCATATTGTTTTTTTAATAATGTAATTGTTAATCCATTTTTGTTAATATCTTTAAAATGAAAAAAATTTAAAAATAAAACCAAACTTTTGTTTAAAATTAAAAAAAGAAGAAATCATTTAGATAAAATAAATAAAAAAAATAAAAATGGACCATTTAAAAAAAAAACGGTACGAATACGGACCATATTCGGACCGTATACGGTATATTAAAAACGGAGTCCACTCCGTTTTTAAAATAAATGACGGACAGTTTACAGTACGTTTTGAACGTACACTCAATTCGTACACTCCGTTTTATATACAGCATGACGGTACGAAAACGGTCCGTTTTAGCGTGCTTTATACTGTTTCGAATCCGTATTCGATGTTCCCTTTATTCCGTTTTCCGGTCCGTATACTGATCCGGAAAACGGTACGGAAACGGACTTCGGATCCGAATATGCTGTACCGAAAACGGCACATAAACGGACCGGATTGTTTGCTGGGTATATATTATAATTCATTCGATGTTATTCATCTAATGTATTTGATGTTAGTTTGAACTACATATATGCATTGATAATCTATCAGAATTACATATTTAATTTTTTTCAATTTATAAATCGTGTAGGAAAAGCTTAGGGAACATTTTTTTGAGTGTAGTGAAAAAATTAAATTTTTATAGCAAATGTAGGGAGTTTTCAAAATATCGAATACGACAGAGGCAGTTCGCAAAAAGGCAGAAATTCAAATTCGAAAATCCGACGTATTGGGCTGGTTTATAAATAAAAAAGTAAAATTTATAACAAAAATTCCAATTTCAAAAACGAAAAGATTAAAAACACAAAAAAAGATTATAGAAAACAAAAAATGAAAATGTGGAGAACACCCAGTTGAAAACTTCACCGCACGTCCCTGCTATGAATGTATACCTAGAATATTATGTAAACCAAAAATTTATTATGAGGAAATTATAATTCTTTGTTTCATAATTTACGTATTTAATAAGAAAAAATCTGACGATTTTTATAATTTTCTTGGTTTTATAAAAACAAAATCCTTATTCTTTTCATTTAATTCAATGTTCATTTTTGTTTTTGTTAATTTTTTTCAGAATGAATGAATAGTAATGTCATCGATTAGATATTGATTTCAAAAAAGTTCTTGATTATAAAAATATATTTTAAAATTTCTAGCCTTCTTCTAAAAAAAAAAAAAAAAAAAAAAAACAAGAAATTCTAACAAAAAAAAAAAAAAAAACTAACTAATAAAATATATAAGTGTATTTTATTTTATATCTATGTTTAAGTTTAATTCGATTAAAATGTAACAAAGAAGAATTTGTATAAAAAACTAATAAAAATGTGTTTTGCTAAAAATTGTCTGATTTGATAGAAAAGATTTTAATAAAGGCTTGGTATTGAAAATTGAAAAAAAAATGCTGTTTTATTTAAAAAATCTTGCTTTTTCCCCTTTTAGTGCACACAGAAAACAGTTTTTCTAGTTGCCACCGAATTTTTTTGGTTCCACATACTATCCACTTGTGGGCGTTGTGGTGTAATGGTTAGCGCGTTGGACTTTTACACAGAAGGTCCCGGGTTCGATCCCCGGTACCGGCAACATCAAAATAATATGTATGAGTTTTTCTATCCCTCATACGTATCGCAATATCCACCTTCGGTGTTCCCATAGCACTTAACCCCACCGAAGTAAAACAATGAATCATTGCTATGAACCAAAAAGCTTCAATAAGTTCGCCAACTCTCCATCAGGTGGCGAGCAACAACTGTTCTAAGAATTATCATCTCGCTCAATTACAGTGTTGCCATGTCTGAAGCCCTTCATCATTCCCCACCTTTCATCTCTATACTATCCCTTTCCAAAGAAAGCAACACACTAAATATAGGAAGTATTTCCTGAGTGTTCCTCTCTTTAAAAAACAAAAAATATATTATTAAATTTTAATACTATTGTAACAACCGACATTTATTTACAAATTTCGAATTTTTATTACAACAATTGAATATTTTATGTGGGCGTTGTGGTGTAATGGTTAGCGCGTTGGACTGTTACACAGATGGTAACGGGTTCGATTCGCGGTGACGACAACATCAATTTAGAAAAATAATATGTATGAGTTTTCTATCACTTATATGTATCGCTGCGCACACCTTCGGTGTTCCCATAGCACTTAACCCCACCGAAGTAAAATATTGAATCAGGGCTATGAAACAAAAAAGCTTCAATAAATTCGACAACTCTACATCATGTGGAGAGCAACAACTGTTCTAAGACTTATCATCTCGCGCAATTACAGTGTTGCCATGTTTGAAGCCCTTCATCTTTCACCACCTTTCATCTCTCCACTATTCTTTTTCCAAAGAAAGCAACACATTAATTAATAGGAAGAATTTCCTGAGTGTTGCTTCTCTTTAAAAAAAAAAAAAAAATAAAAAATAGATTTACATGCCTCTAACTGGGCTCGAACCGGCGATCTTTCGTTTGTGAGGCAATTACTTTACCTTTAGCCTAAACCCAATTTAAATATGTTTTTTTTTTACATTTCAACCTTAAATTTTATTAAAAATTATTTTATTAAAAATATTCTTATGCCGCAAACTGGAGTCGAACCGGTGATCTTCTGCTTGTTAGACAATTACTTTACCTCTAGCTCACACCCAATTTGAATTTGTATTTTCAAATTTCTGCCTTGAATATTTTTTTCTTTCAAGTTTATGTCTAAAAATAGATTTGTATGCACAACAGAAATTGGGTTGCTAATCTTAATATTTTATTAGAGTTATCAAAACTATTAAAAAAATAAATGTATATATTATTTTAAAATTGGAAACAAAAACTAATATTTTAGATAGAGTAATTGTTTTTTGCAGGCAAAACTAATATTCGATTCTAACTGCAAATATTTTATTCAAGGGATAAAATCTCTGAAAAGTGGTTGGTTGTTGGTAGTAAAGGATATGGATAAGGAAAACCAATATTTTGAATGATGTGACTGCCCAGGTAGAAAAATACAATCTTTAAAACGTTTTAAAAGCATTTTTCATGATGGTACAAGCGTTTTCAGAACATACCAAATTACAAATTTAAAGCGTTTTGAGAATGTGCAAAATGATAACCCAAATTTACGGTCTGAGGATGGTATTTTATAACGTTCTCAAAACATTGGAAAACAAAATTTTTGAAATGCTTTTTCAATCGTTAAATAAGTATTTGCAGAACATTTTGGCTTACAGTTATTAAGCGTTATGAAAACGACCCAAATGATAACCGCTTTGAGGGTTGTAATTTTGAACATTGTCAAAACGCTCGAAAGACAAATTTTAAAGATCTTTATGAATTGTTCATAAATACCAATTTACAGTTTTAACGTTCTCTAAGCGTTAAAAAAGCTACAATTAAAGTACTTTGTCATTGTTTTCAACACAAATATCAGAATAATAATTTTAAACAATTTTATATATTTACATTTTGAAAAATAATATTTTTATTGAATTTAATTAAAATATATTTTAAAGTAACAAAATATAAATTAATAAGCTTGAAACATAAAAGTATTACTTTAGGGTTTTAAATTAAGGGAAATGTGATTTAGTATAAAAATTATAAACATAAAACATAATTTTGACGAAACGATATTGTGACAACCACAAAAGAAAAAATAGATTTAAATTTGATATATAAAAACATATCAATAAAATCAATGAAATTAAAAATCGAATATTCAAATATGAAAATAAAAAGCCCTCTATTGGAAAATAGATATATTTCATTTAAAAACGTTTTCAATTAAATTGTGATTTGTTAAATGGAATAATGTAAATTAAAATAGCGATTTTACATTTTAAATTTAGATTTCTTTCCAATTACAATAGTGAATGGTGGGAAATTTATAAAATAAAAATATAAAAGATAAAGAACTTAACAGTTAGTGATTTTACTAAAATAATAACACTAAATATTTACGTAGATTGTTTTGAGCAGTTTCTGTACTTAGCAGTCGCCAACCAGCGGCTTGTCTGTGTCAAAATTTTGGATGGTGTTTCAGTTTCAAACTGATGTAATAAAAAATCTGTAGAAAATAAATGTTGTAAAAAAATACTTTTTTCACAAGTTATGTACTTATTACCCTTTAATTCTTCATATACTTGGGTTGAACTGAAATTTTCTTTGCCTACACCCTTATTTGGTTTTCCGCATATTGGCGTTAGCAAATATTTGCTACAAAATTTAATTTGCAAAAAATCACATTCATTTGTTTCTCAAGAAAGTGTTGCGGTTTTACATCAAAATTTTTTGAACATTTCTAATGACGTAACATCAGAGTTCCAAAGGAAAACATTTGATATAATAGATATAAGAAATTGGAAAGCTACCCAATTCATATTTTTTTATTATATGGTGGAGCTCTTGTTTTAAAAAAATGTTTTAAGTTCTGATCAGTACAGACATTTCTTACTTTTATATACATCTTGCAGAATTTTGTCGTCTACCACATTAGCGACGTTAAAAACTGATTATGTAAAACGTATTTTAAGGAAATTTGTTGAACTTATGCCACATTTTTATGGACCAAATTCGCAAACAATGAACATCCATAATCTTATTCATATTACGGATGACGTAGCTAATATTGGGGCTCCTATATCTCACTTTTCGGCTTTCGATTTTGAAAACAGTTTAGGCTTTATAAAATCAATTGTAAAATCACCGAAAAATCCTATTGCACAAATTCAAAGAAAATTGCACATTTTTCACAACAAAAACGTACAAAACAATATCCCGTTGGTTTAGCCAATTTCTAAAAACACAAAATATGCTGTTGGAACCATTTTAGAATCCTCAAAATCAAAAGTATTGTTTTCCTTTGTAAATATTGAAGGTTTTAAATTCACTACATCTCACCCTGATAATGTATGCTTAGTAATGGAAATATTCTAGTAATTAATGAAATTTTTAGCATTAACAATAATGAAAAACACAAATATGATGATATATTTTTAAAAGGCAAAACTTATAATGAAATAAATGATGTATATCAGTATCCACTCTCATCAAAAGAAATAGGTTTGTATAATGTTAAAAATTTAAATGAAAATTATACTGAAGTTAGTATGCATTTAGTAGAAGTGAAGTGTATACTTACAAAGTTCTACAATGAAACAATTGCTATAACGCTATTACATAAATAATAATGAAACATGTAAAATATGATTAAAATAATATAAATAAAGTAACAAAACATTGTAATTTTAATTAGTTTAACTAGCGTTTTATTAAGTTTTGAAAAAGTCCTCTAAAATATTGCTTTATCTGTCCTCAAAATATAGTGCTTTATAAAAGATATACAAGGACTAAAGTACTATTGGCAAATGTTAGAAAAACGCTTTAACGCAATGGTTTTACATTGGTTTTATTTTATAAACCGTTGTAAATTTTGTACGATAAGAACTTCTAAAGTACTTTTTACAAACGTTTTAAAAACGCTTTGAACCAATGTTTTTACAGTGTTTTTATTTCACAAATATTTGTAAGTTTTGTATAAAAAGTATTCCTAAAATACTTTGTCCGAACGTTCGAATAGCAATCCAAAATAATGTTTTTTAAATGCTTTTTTTTCGTATTATTTGCAATTATCGCTTTGGAAACGCTTTTATTTTAGTACCATCAAAAACAAACGTTTTGAAAACTCTTCGTTTTTTGTACCATCCCAAATTTCTACCTGGGTGTGTTTTGGTTAATTTTTATATAGTTTCTGTTTACAATATAGTTTAATTACTCTGATGATGAATTTTAAGTACTTACAATTAAAATTATTGAATTATGAGTTAATTTTGTTGACTACAATGGAATTCCAACCAATGTATTCTCTGTGTGTGGGTGTATACATAATAGGCTTGGTTGTGTCTTAAAAAACGATGTGTCGATTTTCGTTCATTACAACCCCCCTCCCCCACAGTTTTATTGCAAATACACCTTACAAGGGGAGTCTCTCCATGGGTTTTCTCCGATCTTAACCCTCAAACCGTCCTAAGCTTTTCTGCAATAAAATGTATACCATTTGCTCGGCACTAATAATAAACAATATGTTCTTTTACCAACAAATTTTTCGTATATATTTTAGGCGATATAGGCCAAAATTGAAATAGAGCGAAGCTCAAAAACTAATCCGAAAAAAGAATAAGTTTAGGGCATAAATTATTCCACTTACAAAGATGTAACTACTGTCCAAAACTTACACTTTTTGTGATTTTACTTAAGAAGATATGGCGATTTTTGTTTTTCGAAAAATGCGAAATTGAGCGAAAACGAACCTAAACTTCAACATATATTGATTTAACTTAATATCGCCACCTAAAATGCAAGATAACGTATCATCAAAAAAATCAAAATCGGGTTTTTGATTGATTACGATTCACTACATCATATCTGTACAAAATTTTAAACCACTATTATCAGAAATAAGCAAGTTATAACCAAAATTCAAAATAACGTATCATCAAGTACAAAATTTTCTCAAAAAAATAACAGAATATTAAAAAATTCAAATTTGGATTTTTTTTTTAACACAGCTACCATCAATTTTTTTATTGTTTATGTGTTTTTCAATATTATCTCAGTTTTCGTGGAATTTGTGATCAAACTTAACGTTATTAAAGAAGTTTTAATAAAACAAAAAACTGTTGTAATAAAATGTGTTCTTTAATCGAAAAAAGTTATAATGGAAGGTTCTATAAAATTAACAAAATAGAAGAAAATAAAAAAAAAAAAACAGAATGAATGGTAAAAAGATATGAAGGCTTGGCTTATCAAAAGACAACATTTGCGAAAGAAAACCAAGAGTAATGAAAGCTGGGTGCACATCAAAGTATTGCACCAAAAGTTCAACTTTGTTCTCTTTTTTCCGAAATTTTTCGAAATTAAATATTTGAACGTTTTTGGCAAATGTCATGGGACCAAAAGAAACTTTATGTAACAAGCAGTATAGAAGTTTCGGCGAAAAAGCGGATTTATAAATATATTATATTTATATTTTAATGTTAATCCAGATTTGAAAATTTTGTTTTAATATCTCAAGAATTTTCCATCTAATATAGGTTTTTGCTCTTCATGTAAACAAATGAAAGGAGATGCGACGTTATTTTGTAAAAAAAAAATATAACAAAAAATAAAAACTATATAAATCAACAATTTGTTGTCAAGGGGTTACGTTACGTTATTTTGCATTTTAGGTGACGATATTAATTATTGTAACTACGATAAGACTTTAGCACTTTAACTGTAAATTCCTTCACTACTATTTTTTATTAATCTATATTATCAAAAAAACCTTAAATCACTTGTTAGTTTAAGAAATTTTTGAAAGTGGTTTGCCATTTTTGGTTTCAAAGGGGATATATCACCCCCCCCCCCCCCTGGATCAGCGCCTGCTTCTGTGTATAGATATATGTATGCACAGCGCATACTGTTGGGAGATTTATTCGTTCCCCCGCATAGTTTAGGAACATTTGCTTACTTTGGGGACTGTCCGCAGAGTTTTTGCACATTTTCATACATCTAGCGTATAAGATGAGGACAATGGGTTCGATACACCGCATACTTAGGGGAGAATTTTGGGTGTGTCCCTAAAGTATGCGCTGTGCATACATACATATATATATATATATATATATACATACATATGTATGCACAGCGCATACTCTAGAGACATTTATTCATTCCCCCGCATAGTTTAGGGACATTTGCTTACTTTGGGGACTGTCCCCAAAGTTTTCGCGCCTTTTCATACATCTAGCGTATTAGATGAGGACAATTATTTCTATACACCGCATATTTCGCGGACAATTTTGGGCTCGTCCCTAAAGTATGCGCTGTGCATACATATATATATATATGTATGTATATATACATACATATATATATATATATATATACATACATATATATGTATGCACAGCGCATACTTTAGAGACATTTATTCGTTCCCCCGCATAGGTTAGGGACATTTGCTTACTTTGGGGACTGTCCCCAAAGTTTTCGCGCCTTTTCATACATCTAGCGTATTATATGAAGACATTTTTTTCGATACACCGCATATTTCGGGTACAATTTTGGCCATGTCCCTAAACTATGCGCTGCGCATACATATATATGTCCCTAACCTATGCGGGGGAACGAATAAATGTCTCTAAAGTATGCGCTGTGCATACATATATATATATATATATATATATATATATATGCGTATATATATATATATATATATATATATATATATATGCGTATATATATATATATCTTATTGAGAACCACATACTATTACAGATATATAACAAGCGAAATATATTAATAATGTTTTATATAAAAAGTAAAGTTAAGAGTGAGATAGAAAATAAATCACCACATAATTTGTATAATACATTTCTCTCTCTAAAATGTTATGCTTTTAATTCGTGCCTATTTTAAATGCGGTGTGAACAATAATGCTATAAACACATAGACCACAGCAGACTGCAGAGCTACACGACTGCAAATGCCGTTGACTGCAATCGTCGCCGTGTGGTCAGCTACTTATTATTTTGGAAACGACAGCAGCATAGTAAACAGCTGATCACGATTCAATTTAAAAATATCAATAGCTGTTTTTTATACAAATCAGGGATGTTAAAGTTGGTACAATTGTACTTTGTTTGGTACATTTTGACCTTCTAAAGTACCGTGGTACTACCGCTACTCATTTGGTACAATTTAAACATTTTTAATTTTTCCCCTTTTTGAATTTTTAGTATAGCAAACAAATTGTTATTGTGTCCTTTTTCATTGCATTTATTCGTTTTATGTAATGAGCTCTTAAAATATATGCGACTATATCCGCCAGATTTTACGATTTATCATCATTTTAAGGATTTTGAAGAATAAAGTTGGCAATTTTTTTTTTTTAATATCGATTAAAAATTTACGATTTTTTACAAAATTTATCTGGCAGCTCTTACATATATTGACACTTGTTGCAGCCAACTTCACTTTTATTTTGAATTTATTAAAATTCTGAAGAAGTGAAAATTGATATATAGATATGGCATCACTTATAACATATGGGAAAACAGTGGACATTAGAGTGAGGTGAGTTTCTAAAAATAGAACTGTTGTGTTGTTGGAGTTGTACTTCTGAGATTATGTATGCAAGAACAAAAACACCGTGTATTGAATAAAACTAGTTTTAATCACAACAAAACTCGACCTAACTATAGCTCAGAGGGCTAAAGCGCTCTGTCTAACGTGTAGTGCGAGTGCATGTGGCATTAGAAATCAGTTTATCTATACCACGGTCAGTGATTGCACAGAAAATTTTATATAGACGCAATCGAACAAATAAAAACATAACAAATATTACATTATTCAAAAATTCAAAAAAAAACAGGGTCACTGACGAACGTTCTATACCAGAAACTGCGCAGTCTGATTGAGAAAAAATTGAATATTTGCAATGTAGTTATGATTTTTAGAAAATACACTCATTCTTCTCTACCACGCCTTTCACAATTAAATTAAATAAAATTGCATATTAATTATAGTATTAACTGCAATTGTCTGAAAAAGACGTTAAAATTCAAACTCAATCGAAAATTAAATTATTGTTAAAGAAATGAAAGAAAATTCCAAACAATCTTATATATGTTTAATTTAGAACGAGCTCTCAACCTCCGTATATTTACAAAAATAAAGCAAATCAAACATATTAGCTAGGTTAATACTAGTATTTCGATCTGGTTAAAGATCTCATCAGAACCCAATGTTTTAGAAAAGTTATAGCCTCCATAATAGGCAGAACTTTAACAAAAAACCGATTAATCATTAATTTTGCTCCATTCTTGTCTTCTTAGTAAAAATATTACTTGAGCCAGAGTAAAAACTAAAATTTTTTTAACTGAAGTCGTTAAAAAATTAAAACGTTTGTAGTTTTTGGTCGGTAGTAGCTAATTTTCAAAATGAACTGAATGTCAATATGTTTCCAGACATTTCTAGTCGTTGCTGGAATTTTATCCATTCCACACTGGTCTGCAAATGTGGAAAGAGTTTTTTTCTTTTCAAAATATAATAAAAACTAAGGAAAGAAACAGACTACATTAG
Source organism: Delia radicum (assembly GCA_021234595.1). Taxonomy (NCBI): domain Eukaryota; kingdom Metazoa; phylum Arthropoda; class Insecta; order Diptera; family Anthomyiidae; genus Delia; species Delia radicum. Next base: position 122,618,991 of record CM037853.1, on the reverse strand, counting down.
CCAACATTATCAAGTCTCATACAGACTAAGGATTGGTTAAGAGCGACAAATTTATGCTGCTATGATGTAGAAATTCCAAATAGTTTATTAACTAAACAAATAATTCCATGATTTGGTCTCATATATTCATAAGACTTTTTTATGCCTTATTTTATTCATACATATAATGTATGTTATTGGAAGGTTTTGTTTTTTTTTTCTGTACAAGAGAATTTTTATGTATTTTTTTTTTTTTGTTGTTTTAATAAATTTAAAAAAAATGGTACCGTCAACGTCCAAAAAGTACAATTTTTTTTGGATGTTGGTACAAAATTGAAAACTCCATTTAACATCCCTGATACAAATGCATTTTTGTTTCAGTAGTGCCAATTACATCTTTTTTTTCTTTATTAAAATAGAACAACATGCTTGGTTGTAGACATGTATATAAAGTTCACTTAAAAATACAATTACTTATTTATAATACATTATTATAACGTGAAAATAAATTTATATAACCCCTCTTGAATATTAATGCAATTATACCATTTGATGTTGCGACGTTTTTTGTGTTTAACAAAATAAAATATTTTTAAGCACTAATTTGTTACATATTTTGTTTTATTGTCAACACTATTTTTGTTTTGCAGCCAACAAAAATAGAAATTAACCTAAGTTGACTACAGCGGCAAAAAGTAGTCGGGTAGTCGTGTAGTTGTGTTGGTGCCAAAATAATCGTTTTCATATAAACGTGTGTATTTTATTTTTGACAGGCTGTAGTCGTGTAGCTGCAGTCGTCTATGTGTTTATAGCATAAGCGATAACATAGAGAATGATGGAGAATAAAGGAGAACATGGCAATGGAGAAACTCATATGGCAAACGAGTAAATTCAATTTTTATAAATTTACTTGTGCACCAGGGATGATAAAAGTTGATACTATTGTACTTTTATGTGACTGATCATATCTCAATATTTTATTTATTTAATAAAATTTACAGCGTTTTCATTTTATTTGTCTATGTTCTTTAACATTCTCTTTTACAATAAAGATAAAAGAGAAGATAAATCTGCTTGTTATAAGCCATTTTTTTGTCGAAACAACTGCATAAAATAACTGTTACCGAAATGCAATAATTCTGGTAAGTTGTTTAAAAAATTATCAATCAAAAACATTAAAAATTATTTGTCTAAGTAAAACAACTGCAATTGCAGTTAAAATAACTACAAACTCTATTTTCGTTTATTTCGGTAACGGTATTTTAGGGGTAACGATATTTCTGTTATTTAGGTATCGGTTTTATATTTTAGTGGTAAAGGTATTTTAGTTATTTCGGTAACGTTATTTAAAGGATAACGGTTTTACAGTTATTTCGTTTACGGTATTTTAAAGGTAAAGTTATTTAGTTATTCCCATTATGCCCGAAGTCCATTGACTGCCTAGCTTATGATCAAACTTTGGCAAGATATATCTATTAACAGCGATTATTTATTTTTATATCTTGCCAAATTTTTTCGGTAACGGTATTTAAAGGATAATGCTAGTTCAATTATTTCGGTAACGGTATTTTAGCGATAACGGTATTTTGGTAAAGATATTTTAAGGATATTGGTATTTTAGTTATCGGTAACTGTATTTTACGGATAACGATATTCAAATTATTACGGTAACGGCATTTAAGGGATAACGATAATCAGATTTGAATCGATAACGATATTTAAGCGGTATTGCCTTCCATTCCTAATTTATACTTAATTAGTACTATGTGGGTCGAATAAGTACTATTTTTTATGTTGGTTGGTACTATTTTGAAAATCCAATTTATTTTACCTGTTGTGTACAAATGGGGGGTACCGGTGTTTATTTGTCAGTAGTTATAGAGAGTTACTAAACATAACAACGCTTGAGCGGAATCAATTAATTTATCGAAAAGAACAACTATAGTATATTATTTATTAATAAATATAAAAAAACAACAACAGTAAAAAAAAAAAAAACAATTTTGTGCTTTGATATTTTAATTAAAAAATATTGACATAGAAAATTTTCAAAAACCGGATAAACAAATAAAAACAAGAATTTTGTACACATTAATAAATTTTGAGAAATACCACAACAAAATGTTTAATACATTGTTGTATATACCCAATATATTGGCGTACACTTTTATATCACTGCTGGTGGTCATACTGGGATTTATAGTGATATATGTGACACACAAAATCTACACCTCAATCTATGACAACCTGCCCGTGGCTCAATTATCATCCAAGTCGTCGTTATCGAATAAATTTAAGACACTGGCACAGCCTAGTTCTATATTGGCTTTAGGTATGAAAACTGATGGACAAAATGCTGGTCGAAAATCTAAAACAGGTTAAGTTTATGATGGAATTTTAGTTCTAACTATATAATAAATTAAGCTTTAAGGTCTAGTTTAAAAATATGTTTATAAATGTTATTTATAAATTTAAGGTTAAATGACTGCCCAAGTAAAAAAGGTATACGTATATATATGATATATATGGATATAGCTTATCATATGTTTCAATATGTGACCATATATGCGCGGATCCAAAATTTTATTGCGTCAATTTTCGGATCCGAATATACAGTGCACTCGCGAAAATATGAACGCCCTAATATATGAACACCCCAAAATATCAAAGTTTTTTTTCTTCCATTGACTACTCTTAAATATGAACTTAGTGCCAAAGCTTTAAAATATGAACAGCTTATTTTTGTATTTTTAACGTATTTTTCGCAAAATAACTTTTAAATTTTGTTTCTTTTTTAAAAATTGTTTTTTTTTTTAATTCAATAAACAATAAATAAAAAATTTATTATAAGAAACTTTTATTTTTATTGGAAACACATTTTTAAAAGTAAATTAGATGCCATTCGCGAATATGAACAATCTTGCAAAAGTGAAATGGCTTGGTTTTAATTAGTTCATATTATCGCGAGTGCACTGTATATGGTAATATATGAGATCATTGAACATATTGTACATGTATGATAAGCTATCCCCATATACATATATCGCTCATTTACTGCAATAAGTCCTGGTTCACACACGGCAATTTTACTTGCGCAATTTTTCTTCAATTCTCCTTTGAAATTGCTTTGTGTTCACACAGGAAAAGTTTGTTTCAGCAATTTTCGTATATCAACCTGCAGTGTTGAAAATTGCGGATGACAAAACAAAACGGATTTGGAGTACGGGCAAGTCTGTACCCCCTTCCATTCTCTTTTCCTCCCTCTTCTATAAACTCAAGAATTGCGCAACTAAAATTGCCGTGTGGGAACCGGCACTTACGTCATAACTCAAAAATTTTGATTTGTAGAAAACGAGTTTAAAGTTTTCAATTTACTCCCACCTTGAAGAAAAAAATAACGATATAATTTCTGTCAAGAGGTGAGTATACAAGATATCAATACGACTTTTTTACACAATATGATACGTTATATAACAAATAATTCTGCATCATTAACTCAAAAATCATGTTTTTTGAGTTGTGACGTTCTTGCAGTAAATGAGCGATACATGTTCATCTACGATTAATTTTTTACTCGGGTTGTTAGTTTATAAGTGTTATTATGTTTAAATTATCTCATTTTGTATATTCATATATCTAGCTTTACGTATAATTATTACTTTGGAACCTTGTTATTTGGCCTATATGGTGTTTGAATCAAAATTAATCTCCTTCCCACTGCATCAAAATCGAAAAAACAAGTGGTTTAGCTAGTAGTAACACTTCATCCTCATCATCATCTACTATTTCATTCGATAATTATTGTAAATTAATTAAATATTATGAAAGTTTATCCCAAATACCAACGGCAAGGGATTTACAAAATTGTGATATAATTAAATTAAATAAAATTAATAATAATAGTATTAAATCAATGAAATAATAAAAACTTTTACAAAAATATTTAAAAACTTAAAACTGTGTGTGTGTGTGTGTCGGCTTTTTTAATGAAAATTTACAAAAGAAACGACAGTTTTCTAAAAATAATATTTAAATTAAATTTCCAAAGCGTATGTATTCAATTTTTAAACGCGTGACTGCAATTATTTTTTTTTTTTATTTCTTTATTTAGATTTGAACTTTGTTTGATACAGGTAGACCACAATTAACAAGATAAGTGTAACGAATTTGGAAAAAAAAAGTTTTATTATTTTGCATAAAATTTGTGGAAAAATTTCATTTAATTAATTAAATGAAGATCTTTTATTTTACCGGCTATAGCCCAAATAAAGTAAATCAGGTTTAAAAAAAAAAAAATTATATAATTTTTATTTCCGAGATTTTTTTTTGAACTTTTCTAACGATTGGTAAACTAATTAGAAGTCTCAAAAGTTGACAATTTGAGGATAATAATCCACTTGCAAAATCTGTCAAATCAAGTTTGATGAAATTTTTATTAAAAATAAAAATTATGTTTTATTCGACCTTTGATTGTGCAATGAAAATGAAAATTATTCAAGTTCGAGGCCATACTCTCTATTTGTTTATTAGGATATTGCCCTTACAAATAATCTATAGAGTTTTTTTTTTAAATATGTTTATTGACCACTTTTAGGAGTGTGTTGATAGATCTATTTCGGGAATTTTCTAGGTTCCCATCATCAGAACACGTTTTGAAAGAAGTGACAATCCCATGCAAAACATCAAACATTCATATAACCTAGTTTTCCCACTAAATGAGAACTAATATATGAGCTCGAAGTTAAGGATTATCACCATTGATCAAAAATAAATTGAAGTGTAAAAATAAAAAGGAGAAGCGTGTATTGTAGATCTTTTATTTTACCGGCTATAGCCCAAATAAAGTAAATTAGGTTTTTAAAAAAAAATTTTATTTCTGAGATTTTATAGTGTTTTGAACTTTTCTAGCGATTGGGAAACTAATTAGAAGTCTCAAAAGTTAACAATTTGAGGATAATAATGCACTTGCAAAATTTTTTCGAATCTCTAGTCAACATCTTCTGGGTAAACTTTTTGTACACTAATAAATGGAAACAAATTTGTAAAATTGTTTGCCTAATCTATTAAAAATGTTTTCAAAATTACGTGCAGGAAAAATTAGCTTAAATTAGCAAATTTTTTAGACAAATATTAGTAAGATAAAAATAGCAAAAATAAATCTGTCAAATCATGTTTGATAAAATTTTTATTAAAAATAAAAATTGTGTGTTTTTTCGACCTTTAATTGTGCATTGAAAATGAAAATTATTCAAGTTCGAGGCCATACTCTATATTTCTTTGTTAGGATATTGTCCTAACAAATAATCTATAGAGTTTTTGTTTAGAAATTTATTAATTGACCACTTTTAGGAATGTGTTGATAGATCTATTTCGGGAATTTTCTAGGTTGTCATCATAAGAACACGTTTTGAAAGAAGTGACAATCCCATGCAAAACATCAAACATTCATTTAACCTAGTTTTCCCACTAAATGAGAACTAATATATGAGCTCGAAGTTAAAGATTATCACCATTGATCAAAAATAAATTGAAGTGTAAAACTAACAAGGAGAAGCGTGTATTGTGTATCTACCAAAGGTAGAGCTTGCACATAACGAACAAATTTATCTTAAAATTTTATAAGCAATAATGCATCGACTTCTGATAACTATTTGCCATTAAAAACCTACGGAGACACTATAAAGCATTACCAAATATTTTGTAGCGTAAGAAAAAATAAGAAAAACGCTAAACACTGTCTCAGTACAGTAAACCCTCGACTTTTTAAAGAAGGTGATTACACTTATATTCTTTAAAAATTTGTCATTCCCGAGTTGCACCTTTTACATGGATTTGTAAACCATTTATTTTGGGATTTTATAGTTAATCTTGTGGGTAAAGTCTAGAGCATTACTGTGGCCAAAAAATTGAAAGCTATTCCAAAATACTATCATGGCGAAATTTTTGAAGGAAACACAAGTCGAAAGCTTTTAAAAGATCCTGAAATTTATGAAGACATTGGAATTCTGCGCTTAGTACCCTTTGCAACTGCATTCAAAGCTATGGGCAAATTTATGAATTGCTCTTTATCTACCAGAAAAGTTCGTGAAAACATTGATTCTCATTTAATTAAAATACGAAATGCTTTTAAAAGCCTTGATATTTCGGAGACATTGAAAATGCATGTTCATCTAGCACATCTTAAGGATTCTCTTCGATTTTTAGATAACAATGGTCTGGGTTCGTGGTCAGAGCAAGCAGTAGAATCAATTCACCGAGAGTTTTTAAAATTCTCGGAGAACTATAAAATCAACGTTCTTCAAGACTCTTCATATCCAATACAGCTAAAAAAAGCGGTGGCAGAATTCACATCACAGCATATATAAATATAATTTTAATACTCATAATGATATTAGCACTTTTTACGAAATATACACACAGAAAACAGTTTTGTAGTTGCAACCGAATTTTTTGCCGACCGAATTTTTGTGGTTTGACGTACTATCACTATTATTAAATTTTAATACTATTCTAACAACCGGCATTTATTTATATATATAAATTGAATATTTTATGTATATGGACTATAATCTATACTTTATAATATTATAAAGAGGTAATGTTTGTATGTTTGTTTGTTTGTTTGTTTGTAGAAAGTAATCTCCGTAACTAATCATACGATTTCTAAATTTTTTTTACCAATACTTAATTTGGTCCTCCAGGATGGACATAGGCTATATATCGTTCCGGATTTTTTTTTTTTTTAAAGTTATGAGCGGAAACATAAAAATAGTCTATATATATAAAATACAATGTTTGTATGTTTGTCCTCTATAGACTCTAAAACTATCCAACCGATTTGGAACAAACCGGTTTAATTTGAAAGGCTATAGTCCAAATTAGGATTTCGGCTATATATATTTCAAGTGGGCGTGGCACCTCCCACATAAATTGAATAACATCATATATCTTGACTATTGTGATAGCAAGAGTTTTGAAACATTGCAGTATCCCATATATTACTGATTTGAATAATCAGGAAAAAAATGGGCGGGATCGGACCAGTGGGAGTGGCAGCTCCCATACAAAGTAAATATTTAATATCATATATCTACAGTACTATAATAGCCATAGTCTAAGAAATTTGTGCACGTTGATTATTTGTTAATGTGAATAGTCATGGGAAAAATGGGCGTGATCGGACCAGTGGGCGTGTCAGCTCCCATACAAAGTAAATATTTAATATCATATATCTACAGTTCTATAATAGCCAGAGTCTTAGAAATTTGTGCACGTTGATTATATTATGAATAGTCATGGCAAAATTGGGCGGGATCATACCAGTGGGCGTGGCAGCCACCATACAAAGTGATTATTTAGCTCATATACAAAATTAATATTAATATTAAATATCTATGGTTCTATATTAGCTATATAGCCCCTACGAGTCCATCAATTACAAATATTAGTAGTCGAACTGAAAATGGGCGGAATGGGATTAATAGGCGTGGTACCAAAAGCAAAAAACAAATAAGCATTAAAATAAATTATCACATTCAAGACTTTTGCAAGGTTATTTAATAATGTTGTTCAAAAATTGTCTTAGCGTTCCTCATAGTCCTAGAACAAATAAAAAAGGTAAAGAAGTAAACAATAAATTTTATGATATGGTTTTAAGTAACAATTCATGTTTAACAGGTACACTTAACATAAAAAATATATTTTATTGATATCAAACTCTTAAATCGGTTATGTAGTTCCGAAGATATTTACAAAAAACCTATATTAATCTTCAAGCTATGTTACACGAACACAACAGCCTCATCCGTCTATTCAAAACAGCCCTAGACCAGATGCCGACAGATGAATTTACGGTTGTCATAAGAGCTGACCAGACAGCGGCTGGTGAGCATGAGCGGCGCTTTAATGCACCGGTAATAGGTGACGTCTTAGTTGTTATGGCAGTTGTTTTCAGCTATTCATTTTATATACTTCAGCAAATAAAGGCGATAGAAGGACAAAGAGGTGTTGGGCTTCCCATGAAATTACAAATTTTAAAATGATTTACTAATGTGAATTTTTTTTTTTTTTAATTATTTATTTGCGTAAAAGAAATTTCTTGATTTAAAGAATTAATTACAATTAAAATTTGAAGGCAAAACAACGTTTGCCTGGTCAGCTAGTATTCTATAAATAGATTCACATGCTTTCAACAAAATTTATTTTATTAATAAAAAAGGTTTTATGCCTCGAACTGGGATCGAACCGGCGTTCTTTCGTTTGTCAGGCAAGTACTTTGCCTCTAGCGTTAACCTATTGGATATATTTTTTTTTTAAATTTTAACCATGAATATTCTCTAGTTTCAAATTGAAATTTTTGTCTAACAATAGATTTGTATGTACAACAGAAAATCAGTTCATATTCTCTATATTTTATTAGAGTTACCAAAACTATAAAAAAACTTATATTATTTTGTTAATAAAAAATTCTTATGCCTCGAACTGGGCTCGAACCGGCGACCCCCTGCTTGTCAGGCAATTACTTCACCTCTAGCCTAAATTCAATTTGAATTTTTATTTTCCAATTTCAACCTAGAATGTTTTTTTGTTTCAAATTTAAATAAGTATTTCTAAAAATAGATTTATATGTACAACAGAAATCCGGTTGCTGATCTCAATATTATATTAGAGTTACCAAAACTACTAAAAAACTTTATATTATTTTAAAATTGTTAACGGAAACTAATATTTTAGATAAAGCGAAACTAATATTCGATTTTAACTGCAAATATTTTATTCAAGGGATAAAATCTCCGAAAAGTGGTTGGTTGTTTGTATTAAAGATAATGTAGAAGATAATATTTTTTCAAAATTGATAAGGAAAACCAATAATTTGAATGATGTGACTGTGTTTTAGTTAATTTTATATATTTTCTGTTTACAATATAGTTTAATTACTCTGATGATGAATTTTAAGTTCATACAATTAAAATTATTGAATAATGATTTAATTTTGTTGGCTACAATGGAATTCCAACCAATTTATTCTCTGTGTGTAGAAAGATATATATTAATAAACATTTTTGTTTTATTTCGCTTCCACGACGCAAATGAATTGATATATCAAAAGAAAGATAGCATTTAACTGTAGACAGTTCGTACCAAAGATCATATATATATATATATATATATATATATGATGAATTTCATATCAAAACCTATAAAAAAAGGAACATTTTGAACCCGACCATCTCAGATTTGATGAAATTTTGCATACAGCTACATTTTACCTATACAAACACAACCTCATTGTTAAAAAATTAATTTTCTAAAAACTGTGGGCGTGGCAAGGTATCGAAATATTTGAAAAATGACGGTAATAGGTACTTTTAAGCAGCGATTACTACGGAATGGCTCAACCGATTTCAAAGATATTGGTGCCATTAGAAAGGTATATAAGTCAGCTTTCGAAAACATACACTGTAAAAATTTCCTATTACACTGAACATTTTTTTGGCAAAATGGGAAAACACTTCAAAGGCCAAGTGTTTTTTTTCCAAAAAAAAATTTGTTTTAGAAAGGTCTATTTAATATATATAACATATCTAAAAACTAAAATGGCGTTTTTTTTCTTTTTTTTTTAATTTTTTTAAGTAAATGCATATCTTGTTAAGTTCCTTATATTTTGATATCATTGTGTGACAAAAAAGAATAAAGTAGCCAAACCAAACCAAATTCAAACGGCGAAAGACCTTTATCATTGAGCTTCACAAACTTATAAGACCTCCATAGAAGATGCTTATGCAGACGCTGACGACTATAACAAAACAAAAGAAGAGCTATTTTCAAGGTATAAAAATGCTAAAACCATTACAGGAACTCAAAGCTTCCATTCTTTTATACCTTTAGATGAAACTTCACTAAAAGTTAGCAAATATTCCGAAAGTCAACAGTATGAGCTGCGCAAAATTATATATTAAATATAAAAAAATAAAAAAAAAAAATTACCAAGGGTAAGTCCGATTTTGGGGGTGTCTGAAAAATTTGATAATACGATTCTTGTTCTAATCTATTAGAATTACAAAAAAATCTGTATAACTTTCAAAGTATAGCTACTTTATTCTTTTTTGTCACACAATGATATCAAAATATAAGGAACTTAACAAGAGATGCATTTACTTAAAAAAAATTAAAAAAAAAGAAAAAAAAACGTCATTTTAGTTTTTAGATATGTTGTATATATTAAATAGAAATTTCTAAAAAAAATTTTTTTTGAAAAATAAACACGGCCTTTGAAGTGTTTTCCCAGTTTAAAGTTCTATTTTTGTCACAGCTTGAAAGTACATATTACCGTCATTTTTCAAATATTTCGATACCTTGCCACGCCCAAATATTTTCAAAAATGCAATTTCTAAAAATGACGTTGTGTTTGTATAGGTAAAATGTATCTGTATGCAAAATTTCATCAAAATCTGAGAGGGTCGGGTTCAATGCATATCGGTTTTGATATGAAATTCATCATATGTACAATGTACTCACATATATATATATATATTAGGCCGGGTCGATTTGTATGGAGGCAAAAAAATCGCTCAACGTTCAAGGAAAATCGTATTCTAGGGATCAAAATAAGAAACTTTACCGAAGGAACCATACCTCTAAAACGAATTCTGATGTCCCGACTTTTGACCTGTAGGGTCAAATTTTGAAAAAGCCCCTTTGATATTTCAGAAAGTAGGAGGAATCTTTCCAAGATTATGGGAGATACTTCTTCTCCGGGAGACGCGCTAGCAGATTAATGCATAAATCATCATTCCAGGGGTTAAAATTTAAGTTAAAAGAGGGCCTTTTTAGCCGTGTTTTTTTAGCAAAATGTACAAAACTCGGGATAGAGATATTTCAGAAAGTAGGAGAAGTCTTTCCAACATTAGGGTCTCTATTTCTTCTCCGGAAGAAATAGAGTATAAATATATTCGATTGGGTTGGATTTGATTGGGGCACTCTAAATGGGTCAAAGTGGGATTTTTCAAAATTTGACCCTACGGGTCAAAAGTCGGGACATCAGAATTCGTTTTAGAGGTATGGTTCCTTCGGCAAAGTTTCTTATTTTGATCCCTAGAATACGATTTTGCTTGAACGTTGAGCGATTTTTAAATCGACCCTAATATATATATATTTATATATATTAGGGCGGGTCGATTTATTTTTCGACAATTTCCCTATGATTTCCGTATTCTATGGGTTATTCCATGAAAATTTGCCGAAGGAACCATACCTCTATCGTTAAAATCGAGTCCACTTTTTGTTGGTAGATTTTTCCCAAATTGACGTTCGTATGAAATATTACCTACACGTTCACATCCATAACTCAAAAACCATCGATCGGGTTTAATCGCCAGTAGGCGCGTTGGAAAGGTGAGCTCATTTTGATCAATTAACAACATTGGTCTAACGGTTCAAAAGTTACGGGCATTTTTGTCCAAATTTTGGAGCATTTTTCCATTTTTTTCATGATTTTGTCCAAGAATATTACTTTCATGGCCATTTTTTTGGCTCAATTTTTTTGACTTGCGAAGCTTACGAACCTTACGTTACGACTGGACTGATTTCCACTACCGGAAAGTTGAGCTCAAAAATTGCTGATTGTGAAAATCTTCCGGTATGTAATTTTTATAGCTGATTCTTCACCATTTTTCATTCTATTTTTTAGCTTTTATGTTTTCTTTTCAGGTGGTAACCGATTTTGAGGAAATCGCTGTGGAAAATATGCCTCCTGGTGATTTAAATCCAGAAGAATTATCTACTGATTCGAGGTACTTGATGTTAATGACCAATGCAATTTCTAATGGTGTGGGTCCTGCGGACTTGTCTCACATAAAACCAGGGCCGATTGCACATTCTCGTTGGCTGACCAAAGCCAATAGATTATTACGGTTTTATGTGACAACTAATAATCCAACTGAAAATTTAAAAATTCTGGCTAACTATATAATAAAAGTATACACGCCAATGTATTTTAATGTTAAGTATTATAGCTGTGCCGCATACGGTAGTACATTACTTTTTAAATTTATTACTTGGACACGATTTTTACCACCGAATTTACTTGGAGTTCTAAATACAGTAATTCAAGATAATCCATATTTTGCACACTCAGAAAATATCTTGCTATCTATGTTGTTTGATGATAGAACGGAAAAACGAAACATTGCCATAAAGAAGATTTTACATTACCGAAGAGATATTGTCGACCCAACGGAACTTGGAGTTTATAAAAAATCTCTTATAAACTTTAATTGTACGGAATATACAAATATGATTGATTTAAATAACTATACCATTTTATTCGAACCACCGTTTACGCAAAGTTATTCGTATGAACATTTGGAGGGATATTTAAATTACGAAGTGCCACCGTTCGATGATCCACAAATTCCTTTACACATTCAAGGAACGGAAAGACATGTCCAATTGCTGGCTGCCACTGCTAAACGAGTTGCAGGAAATAATGTAGAAGGCGCTATGGCGACGACATTAGAAAGCCGTATGAAAACACCCAGACTTGAAAGCAAACAAGACTTTCAGAAAAAATAATGTTTTTTTCACATTTTGTCTTTTACTACACTCAAATTGAATATTTTTTTTTTAATAATAGGTTGATAGATACTTTATTATCTCTTAATTTGAATTTTTGTTAAAAAAAAATAAAAAGGGGAAAAAAAAATCAAAAAGTTGGTTTTATGTGTTATTTTGTTTTAGCAATATCGCATGAATTAATCAACCGAATTCGATAAATTTGGGCTTAAACTCTTCGTTTTGAATTGTAAATTGAATTAAAAAATGGATTGAGCCAAAGAAATGGCCATGAAAGTAATATTCTTGGACAAAATCATGAAAAAAATGGAAAAATGCTCCAAAATTTGGACAAAAATGCCCGTAACTTTTGAACCGTTGGACCAATGTTGGAGATTGATCAAAATGAGCTCACCTTTCCAACGCGCCAACTGGCGATTAAACCCGATTGATAGTTTTTGAGTTATGGATGTGAACGTGTAGGTAATATTTCATACGAACGTCAATTTGGGAAAAATCTACCAACAAAAAGTAGGGGACTCGATTTTAACGATAGAGGTATGGTTCCTTCGGCAAATTTTCATGGAATAACCCATAGAATACGGAAATCATAGGGAAATTGGTGAATTTTTTCACTCCCTACAAATCGACCCGCCCTAATATATATATGTATGCAAAAATTTATGATGATCGAAATAAGACAAGATTTGGAGCAAATCATCTTCATTACATAGCTTTGCATTGGGCCTAATTTGCTGGAATTTGTGGAAACGACAGACACGGACAAACGAAAAACTGTGTTTTTCATATAATTAGGTTGTGTTTTTATATAAAAGAATGGGGTTGGGTCCCGAACGGGACGAAAATGAATCATTAAGGTACACTTCCGTAGATCAGTTAAAGGTTGATAAAGCAGATTGGGATAAATTTAAAGTCACAGGCGACCATAAAACCACTCGGCACCTAAAAAGTTTCGAAAAACCTAAATTTAAAATCGCGATATCTGGAAAAGGGGACCAGCTAGGATTTCACTGAAAGTGGTTTTTGGATTCATTTTTATCAAACTTTTTCGGGCTTCAGGAATACTGTGTCTATAATTAATGAATTATTGAAAAAAGCTAAGTAGAAAAACCAACAATTAGTTATTTTTTTAAATTTTTAAAATTTAAATGTACATTTATTTTTTTTAAATTTTATCTGTAATTGCGTTTTGAAAATTTATTTTTTAACCCTTCCAAACCCAAGTTTCTTTATAAAAAAAATTTATTTTTATTTTTTTATTTATTTATTTAAAAATTAGTTATAAACTAGCACAACAAGATTGATATCTTATAAATGACAGTGTTAGTAGTGTAAATATATGCTCAAAAGGGTTAAAAATTTGATTTTTTAAAACAGAACATTTTAGTAAATTCTTTCTTCTTCCACGTACAGAAAAAGTCTTAACAATTAAATAAATATTTTTAAAAGCAGAGCCGTTTAAAGGGGGCGCCTTAACACTACATTTTAAAATTTAATCCTAATAAATCTAAAAAATAAAAATAAATAACAAATTGCCGTTTTTTCTATGTAAAATTGCTATAAGATTTTATTCAAAAAATTGTGAAAAATAGGTAAACCCCGGGTCCCGAAAAAGTGAAAGTGTAAATTTTTGCCAACAATTGTGTACTTTTCAAAAATGCATAGTTTTTTTCAAAACGAGAGTGTCCAAATTTTAGAAATATTCATTTTAAAAATAAATTGCATCAAAAATTTTATCCGCAGTATTAAAGTAGAGGAGCATACCATTACAATGCATTTAAGATTCGATATATATTAAAGAAAGTACGAATGCTTCAACTTACACACTTTTTGTATATTTTGTATTTTTCCCAAAAATAATATCGCGAATAAAACCACGGGTTTTCAGAATTTCGAGACAATAAAAACTGCAATCTTTGTTTGTGCGTGCAAATATCTAGAAATCGAATTTGAATATGATTGTACTAACAAAGTTTATCGACTAAGCTCATTGAGAGGCGAGTTCGGTGAACAGTTTATTTCAAGTTTGGACTATCTTTTGTGCTGAGTTAAGGCTCATTGTCTATAGGGACAAGCCCACAACGGTTGACGCACTGGAAGCCAATATTGAAGAATTTATTCATGAGATACCGGCCGATATTTTGGAGAGAATATGCCAAAATTGGACCCATTGTATGAACCATTTGAGGCGTAGCCGCTGTCAACATTTACATGAAATAATCTTTAAACATTGAATTATATAGATCGTTCTATCGACCCAAATAAAGATTTCATACATTTCTATAAATTTTATGTGTTTTTTTTTTTTAAATCTAATCCGAAAGCTCTTAAAACATCACCCTTTACTAACTTTTGTCGATTTTACTTTATTCTTTGACATTTTTATGAACTTTTAAAGCTTTTTTTAATTTAAAGTCCACTTTAGAGTACATGTTCCCTAATGTGGACTTTATGAGTTGTTTTGAAAATTGTTATGTAACTTTTTTAAATTGGTTGCCACAAGAAAATAACACAGTGACGCAATATTCAACTTTTTGACTCCAAACAAAAAAACACTTATCCCAGCCGAAAGTACTCGATGAGAGGAGAAAAGTAATTTCTGGATTTTGCTAGATTGGTTGCCGTTCGTTTTTTTATGAGCCGCTATAGTTTTTTCGCCAAATTCGATTTTGAGCACTTTTTTGCAATTTTCTTCTATTTTTCGCATGGCCATAGCTCGAAAAATGCTGTGAATTTTTTTTTGCAGTCTTCAGCAAAGTTGTAGCTCTTGACTCGGCCAACAAAAATGCTGAATATATTAAGTCGGAAAAATTTCATCTTCATGCTCAAAACCCCAAAAATGTCGAAAAAATTCCAGAAATTACTTTTCTCCTCTCATCGAGTACTTTCGGCTGGGATAAGTGTTTTTTTGTTTGGAATTTTTGTGTTGCACTGTGTAATCTTTAGCCGAAAAATGCCCATATGTTAAAAGCTAATGTGTTTCGATTTGGAATATTCCACTTACAAGGAAACTACACATTGTTGAATCTTCAGATTGTAATGAAAATTGTTCAGGCCAAACAAATATATTAAATACGTATTTGTTTTAGGTGCGCAATCAACTGTTTGGGTTTTAGAAAGTGGGGTCAAACATTACCACATTGTTGTATGAAAAAATTGAAAAAAGCCCAGACACCTCCTCGGTTAAATTAAATAAGCATTATTATAAATTGTTACGACGGACCTGGGCAGTTACCCAGCGGAAGTGGCACTGTGCTCGGCTTAAGCTCGCCGGAAATGGGTGGGATCTTTTTCCGCCGGTCCTCGTACAAAAAAAAAAAATTTTATTTTCAAACAATTACAAAAATTACCAAAATGTTACTCAAAAAGGCAAAAACTAAACGTGCCATCACAAACCAAACTAGAACAGCGGTCTGGTTTTGACAGAGTTTCCAGAGGAATGGAGGTCGTCGATGAAAGTCAGAGGTGTGGGTATCCCGATGATATGGATACCCTAATTGCCCACCCAATGGATCGTCAAAGTGGCGATCCCCATAATGGCAACTCACGTTCACGCCGGTGAGCGCCCCAAAAGGTCATGGCTTGGTCCGCCTCACTTATACATTACCTCATGTTCTGGTTCTTATTCCATATTGAAATTTATTTTTGTTGGTTTAATTCATAAGAACGAGAAATTACTTTTAATTGTATACTTAAATTCATTAATTTACAATTTGATTAACTCTACTTTATAAGAAATAATAAGAGATAATATAATAAAGGTACATATATATATATATATACATGCATATATGTAAAAAAAAAAACAAAAAAATATATGGTTTTAGTACTTATCGTTGCGGCCGGTGATGAATGGTGACGTTGATTAAGATGATGAATGATGAAAATTATGATGAATGAAAATGTCGATTATAGTGGTGAATGATGGTGAAAATTAGGTTGATGTGTGATGAACGTTGATGTTGATTAAGATGAAGAAATTATGATGATGAAAATTATACTGAATGATGATGTTTGATGAATGATGATGACGATGATGACGATAAGATATGATGATGAAAAATCTGAGGTAATTATGACTGTAAAATATGATGATGATGACTACGATGCACGTTGGCGATGATGATGAAATTATGACTGCACGTTGATGATGATGATGAACTTATAACGGTAAGATATGATGATGATGATTAAGCTGCACGTTGATGACGATGATGAAATTATGACTTAACTTTCCACCGAAAGTTGTGTAAAACGTGGTTATTTTCTAACTGATATATCTGATCATGACGGCGTGTCTAGGGTGGCGGCGTGGACGTTGATTTGGCGGATGATTTTAGCGCACATGACGCTCGGAAACTATGGTGACTTAGCAGCGGCAGCCTTACGGAATGTACCCAAGAAAAGCTTCTCGACGCGATGATATGTAGATTTCTACCAAAATCCGTACACGTCACCCTTGGTGTGGTAGCCCTGCTAGGCTTAGATTTCGGCAGCAGATTTTGGTACAACTACGAATTTAACAGCTCTACTTCTATATATATATATAGGCTTACGCTCTTAATGGCAAAATTAACGTTAATACATTTGTTAAATAAAGCACTTGGTGTTTATTGCTTTTGGATGAATATTGTTCGTGTGAAAAAAAAAATACTAAGGCTGTGGTTAAATTAAAATTTGGTTGATCCACGCGTTAAAGGATTATAGCAAAAAAACAACATTTTGGGTTGTTTCTTTCCTCTTTGCAGCCTTTCAGCATTCACAAATGTAAAATAGCCACGAAACTTGACTTTTCTTGTATTTTCTTTTTTGTTTGTGTAAGTTAAATTTCAAAATTATTTTCTTTTATATTTCGTTATTTTAAACGAAGTTTCGTTTAATTTTACGTTAACAAAAAATATTATTTCTTTCCTTTTTCACCGATGATCACGCCAGTCAGACTCCTCACAGCACCCAACAGAAAGCAAAAACCAAACTCAACTCAACGACCACACCCAACCGGATCTTCCTCCTGTCAAAGTAAAAAGTATGGCCGTCGATCTTTCGTCTAAGGATGCCATATCGTCCTTTATACGTCAGTGGAAATACAACCCGGCGGCCACACCTCAATTTGCCCAGTGCTGCCAGATCCATTAACAGTGTAGCCCTTACACTGTCAATAGACCGATCACACTGGTACAAATTAAGCCCACCCAAGTGCATCTCCACTGACGATGACATAACAAACCCGATCAGTTGTCGGAGTCCCGACGAAGAGAACTGAATCGGGAGATCAACGTCAGTATTGTTACCTAACTCCCAACTTACAAAAGAAAATCTAAAATCGCCACACAAAAAAAAAAATCGTCAACGAGAAAAAAAAAAAAAATGCCCAAGGCCCAAAGAAAACGCTCCATATGGCAGCAACCTACCCAAACTTTGATATGGCATGGCCCGGTGCACGGTTGCATTTGCCGTCATCAGACGCACTATTCCACATCCGTTCATCAGCTTCCGGCCAAGTAACCGGTAAGGTTTTAAAGTGAGTGAGACTCAAAAAAAAACAGCAGCAAAAAAAAGATATTTAAATCCAAAGGGAAAGTTTTCAAGAAATTTCAAGCACCACGCGATGCAACTTCCCTGCCCTATTCACAGGTAAGTAAAATTAAAATTTTACTTCAGCTAACCCACGGTTGGGATTCGATTTGACTGAATACTTTTCACGACAATCTCCAAGTTAGATTACCATCGGTCTAACGCAAAAAAAATTATCTTATTTTTCTCTCCTCTTCTTCTCCAGGGTATTCATACCAATGCCCATTTCCGGCGATCATCACGCAACTACAAAAATCAGCATGTCACATAAACTCCAGCACCGATTTCGACAGCTTCACTTTGGCGTGGGGAAGAACTGCGACCCTGAGATATGGAGCCGGGCAATACGGTCGACTACTACTTCAAAGGAACCATATGCTGTAAGTCTTTAGCATGATACACTCCTATACCCTTACCAGCCAGGTTTTCAATTTCGTACAGACTCTTACCGACCTGACGTACCACTCTACATTTTACAAACTTTTTACATAATTTCGAGTTTAGATTCTTTGACGCGTCACTTAGGACAAAATTTCGACGTAAAATCTCTTGACCTGGTAAGAATTTAATGACCCTAGTTCGGGTATTATATTTCACGGCACTTCGCTCATAAGCCGAGTGCAGATTCTCCTTTATACTGTTCCTGACCAGTTCTAATAAATTATTCTTTGATAAAATTTCAATTTCACTGTCCTCTAAGGTGCCAAGTTGTTTCGCAATCTCGTACGCACTACCGTGAGTTATCATGTTCAGGCCAAATAGTGAAAAATATGGTGAAAAACCCGACGAACTGTGGATCGTCGAACGCAAAGAGCATTCGATTGCGGACAAATGACGATCCCAGTCGCGTTGATCATTTGAGACATATGCTCGAATAGATGACACGATAGACCTGTTAACTCTCTCCGAGGCATTTGCCTGGGGAGAGTAAACAGCATTGCGAATTTGTTTGCAACCATATTTCGACAAAAACGAAGTGAAATCGGACGAAACAAACTGTTTGCCGTTGTCCGAATGGACTAACTGCGGCACTCCAAATTTGTGAAAAATTTCACTTTCCAAAAATTTTATAACGTTAGCAGATGTAGCGTTGCGCATTGCTTTCAAAACCACGAATTTCGTGAGATGGTCTAGTGCGATAAAAATGTAGGTATTTCCTAGTTTTGACCTAGGGAAAGGTCCAATAAAATCGATAAAAATCTTTTGCCAAGGTCTATGAGTTACGGTTTCCGATCCCATTTCGGGTCGAAGAGTTTTATTCGTAGCCTTAATCTCCTTACACAGAATACAGTTGTTAATGTAATCCCTGACCTGCACCGCCATTTTGGGAAAGTAAAAGTATTGTTTTAAAAGAGCAA
Source organism: Delia radicum (assembly GCA_021234595.1). Lineage (NCBI taxonomy): Eukaryota > Metazoa > Arthropoda > Insecta > Diptera > Anthomyiidae > Delia > Delia radicum. The sequence continues at coordinate 122,599,507 of CM037853.1, read as the reverse complement.
TAGTTTTTCCTATCCCGCAATGCGACTTAACGGTTGGCTCATGTGCGTTAGCTATCAGCTGACTTGTGAGACTAGGTGGGACCCATAGTTTCCAAATGAAATTCTCGTTAATTACGTTGCCATCCGCTGGTATGGTCTTTTTATAAATGAAATCGTCTTGAATTTTTAAATCCGGTAAAATATTAATATTATCCGCAATATGCTTTCGTAGCTCCGTATACTCCGGACTTTGGAAATCCGATGAATTCAAATCGATCAAAGGTTTTTCATTGACGAACATGTTAATTTCGTCCACGTGCAAACGTGACAATGTATCGGCCACGACGTTTTGACTGCCTTTACGGTGTTCGATGTCGAATTGATAACCCTGGAGTTTAAGGCTCCAGCGGGCAAGACGGCCGCTTAATTCTTTTTGGCCCATAAGCCACTTTAACGCACTATGGTCAGTCAAAACCGTGAATGGCATAAGTTCTATAAAAGGTCGAAATTTCTGAATAGCGCTAATAACGGCTAAACACTCGCGTTCAGTTACGCTATAATTGCGCTGAGCGTTTGATAGCTGAGCGGAGTGGAACGCTATGGGACGTTCGAGACCTTCAGCATCGAGCTGAAACAAAACGGCTCCAATCCCAATATTGGAAGCGTCACATTGGACGTAAAAACGTTTTTCAAAATCGGGGTGCGTTAAAATCGGACTCGTTGTTAACGCGGTTTTCAAGGTATTAAAAGCCTCTACGGCATCGTCATCAAAAACGAAAGTTTTTGATTTGCGGAGTGTTTTCGTAATAGGAGCCGTTATCGTCGAATAATCTTTTACAAAGCGCCTAAACCAAGCCGCTAAACCAAGGAAACGGCGTACATCGCGGGTGCATTTCGGAATGGGTATTCTCGTAATTCCGGCTATTTTCTCGGGATCGGCCTTGAGCTTCCCCTCTCCCACGATATAACCGAGGTAACGTAGTTCTTTTCGGCAGAACTTCGATTTCCTTACGTTTATAGTTAAATTTGCGCGAGTTAGTAAATCACCAACCTTGGTTAAGAGAGCTATGTGTGAGTCAAAATCCGGTGAAACGACCAGTAAGTCATCGAGATAAACGAATACTTTCTGCTTCAGCTCCGGGGGAATCACTTTATCCATCAATCGGCATAACCGTTGGGCTGCGTTACACAACCCAAAGGGCATGACGGTGAAGTGATAATGTGGCCTACCCGGTACCGTAAACGCAGTCTTTGGCCTACTATCCTTGGCAAGCGGAATCTGCCAGAACGCATCCTTCAAATCTATACTAGATATGAAGTATGTGTCCTGGAGACGTCCGAGGAGAGCATCAATAAATGGGAGAGGGTACGCGTCTTTGACCGTGCGCTCGTTTAGCTTTCGGGCATCAAGACATAGCCTCTTCTTTTCACCTCGGCGAACTAGCGTCACTGGTGAATTCCAAGGACTATTGCTTGGCTCCACGACCCCTAAACTGAGCATGCGATCTAACTCCTCATAGATTAACGCCTCCATCGCCGGGGATACCGGGTAATGACGTTGCTTAAGCGGCGCCGCATCCGCAGTGTCAATGACATGTTCCTCCATCCACGTTTTGCCTAAACCATGTTTTCCGAAATCTAGAAAGTGAGTTTTCGCCTCATTTAATGCTGTTAATTGTTCAGATGTCAAAACGTGGGTGTTGGGATCATAAGTCTCAAAATTTATGTCGATACTACTTATTAGCCCTGGCGCTACACCGAACACTTTCCAAAAATCGACTCCACAGTACATCTCATTTTCCAACTTGGGTACTAAATAGACATCTAAAAGATGGTTTTGATTATCATACGACAGATTAACTCTAACTCTACCTATACACGACTCACGATTACCGTTGGCTGTACCAACGCTACAATTATAAATAGGGTAAATTTTCAATTTTAATTTTTCGACTAGGTCCAAACCATTTTTGCCGAGGCACGTAACGGTAGCTCCGCTATCGAACAACGCTAAAACTTCCTTTCCGTTAACTAAAACTTTCCGAAACGGTCTGGGATCCGATCCCCGATAACTGGAAAAACAACAAGATGATATTAAAAGTTTATGCTTGTGTCGAATTTCATACCTCGCACGTGCTTTATCGATACGACTAGGTTTTACTGGTTTTAAAACATTTTCTTCATTAAAAATACGCTTCCGGACTTTCAAATAGTTAGCTAACCGGACGTGAAAAGGTTTTTGTAAAATCTGGTTCTTGTTATGTTTACGATCATTTTCAAAATTATGGGTAAGTGTAGGGGTAAGGTTTGTATCAGACTGAATTCCTACGGAAGAGCTGGTAATTTTATCAGTCGCTCCCGCAGTAGTATCGGCCTTCAACTTTAATCCAGTGTTTGGGTCGAACGCGATTCCCCTCTGTTCGCGCTCGGAATCTGGTTTCCCGGATTGCACCTTAAACATTTCGGAGTGACGACACCCGGTTCACCGCACCTATAACAAAATATTGCCCTTGGGACGACCGTACAGTACTTCCAAGTGTGACCGTTCCCGAGGCAATTGAAACATTTCGAAGTTGGATTGGGCTGACCAACGTTTTGTCTAAAGTTTCCCGGTGGTTGCCTATGACGAATTTCTTCGACCGCGAATTCTTGCGTGTCATACTCGTCGAAAGAAATTTCATTAACCGCACGAGAATTAATATTCTGACGGGCTCGCTGCTGAAATTCATGATCCAGCAGATCCTCAGCTTTCCGACATTCTGCTCGAAAATGCTCTACCGAATAAATTTGAGTGGCGAACACCAATGAAGCTAACCGGGGTCTTAAATTCTTTTTCATGATATCAACCAATTGATAATCAGCCATGGGCTCACGCAATTGGTTCCGAAGACTAATTACGGCGTCAATGAAGGAACTCGACTTCTCATCCCGCAGTTGTACCCGGTCCATTATGCGCCGGATAACATCCATATTACTATGGAACTGCTGGAATTTAAGCACTATGTCCAATTTCATATTTTGCCAATTAATCCCGGGCCTATCTCTAATATGGTCCCAATACCATCGCTCTGCCTGACCTTCTAACAATTGATGGAAGCCGTCCATGATGACGTTCCATGGGCACTCATAACTACGCTGTAACTTCTCTACTCGAAAAATAAAATCTTCGACCAGCATGGTCTTAGCCGTCCCATCATACTTCAAACCCCACTTATGTAGTTCTGGGTATCTGGGCCTATATCTATGCAAAATTCCTGATTGAATATGAGTTCCAGTATTGACTGGTGGATCATTGTTCAACGGGGGAGGACGATCATCGTTTCCAGGAGCATCGGCGCCTACATGTTCGTTTCGCGTGCTGTTGCCAGCTGTTGGTAATTCACGTGGCCAACGACCCTGTTCACGAGAATTTCGAGGATTACTAGACGGACCTGCCGAATCTGACAAGGCTGACCTAACCGCTTCTACTACCGCCACTCTCATTTCAGTACGCACCATCTGCATCAACTGTGCTTGTGCCGTACCGACAGCTGCATCTACTATCTCAAAAACTGCCGATTCACTTCGCCTATTGTTATTATTACCGCTACCTAACGCTGTTAAAGGACTAAAAGGTGGAGGTGTAATCGTACTTTGAGTAGTCTGACCGCCCGCTGGTGGATTTTGGTTACCACTTCGCGATCCCGTGCTGGGCAAAACCGGGCCTTGCTCACCGTCCATGACCAATAATTACAATATGTAAACGAATGTAAAATCGGAGCGGATCGCGTCACAAAAAAAATCAAAAAAAAAAAAATTTACTTTAATGTACTCTAGTGCAAAAATTTACTATTTCGCGTCACCAAGCCAACAATAAAAATATTCAAAAAAAAAATTTTAAAGTTAACTTTCACCAACCAAATTTCAACTTTACCTACAAATTATCTTAAATAATTAATCTAATTAATCTTTCTGTTTCCTCGTGCGGAGAAAATAAAGTTTATACGAAACTGTAACCACTAGATAATTTCTAAAAAAAAGTTTATAATATTTGACCAAAATTTACAAAATTTATAATGTTATTCTAATTTCAATATCACATTCAAGGTAACGTATAATTGAGGACTTATGACCAAACCATAACTCCAAACATCCAAACTTTCAAAGACTTGTCCCACCTCTGGAAACTATGAGCAAAACGTGCTATATAACCGTCGCAATTGAATTGTACTTAAAAATACAGATTCCAAAGTCTATACGATTTCAAAACTGAAAAATAAAACTGAATTTTTAACGTCGCAATGGCGTTCGGTCATATAAACCAATAAACCAAGTCTTACGCTAATAAAACAGTATGAAAGCGAGTAAAAAGTGAGCAGTTTCGCAGCTATTGAGCGTTGGAATAAAATCTACCAACCGATCTCAAGTCTACACAAACTACAAACTTCACCAAAAGAAAAAAAAATCAAAAATTACTAAAATTTCGAAAATTCGTTAAACTTTGCTTAAACCGAGTTTAACCTTGGTTTAAACGTCGCTTAACGTTGGGCGCCATTTGTTACGACGGACCTGGGCAGTTACCCAGCGGAAGTGGCACTGTGCTCGGCTTAAGCTCGCCGGAAATGGGTGGGATCTTTTTCCGCCGGTCCTCGTACAAAAAAAAAAAAATTTTATTTTCAAACAATTACAAAAATTACCAAAATGTTACTCAAAAAGGCAAAAACTAAACGTGCCATCACAAACCAAACTAGAACAGCGGTCTGGTTTTGACAGAGTTTCCAGAGGAATGGAGGTCGTCGATGAAAGTCAGAGGTGTGGGTATCCCGATGATATGGATACCCTAATTGCCCACCCAATGGATCGTCAAAGTGGCGATCCCCATAATGGCAACTCACGTTCACGCCGGTGAGCGCCCCAAAAGGTCATGGCTTGGTCCGCCTCACTTATACATTACCTCATGTTCTGGTTCTTATTCCATATTGAAATTTATTTTTGTTGGTTTAATTCATAAGAACGAGAAATTACTTTTAATTGTATACTTAAATTCATTAATTTACAATTTGATTAACTCTACTTTATAAGAAATAATAAGAGATAATATAATAAAGGTACATATATATATATATATACATGCATATATGTAAAAAAAAAACAAAAAAATATATGGTTTTAGTACTTATCGTTGCGGCCGGTGATGAATGGTGACGTTGATTAAGATGATGAATGATGAAAATTATGATGAATGAAAATGTCGATTATAGTGGTGAATGATGGTGAAAATTAGGTTGATGTGTGATGAACGTTGATGTTGATTAAGATGAAGAAATTATGATGATGAAAATTATACTGAATGATGATGTTTGATGAATGATGATGACGATGATGACGATAAGATATGATGATGAAAAATCTGAGGTAATTATGACTGTAAAATATGATGATGATGACTACGATGCACGTTGGCGATGATGATGAAATTATGACTGCACGTTGATGATGATGATGAACTTATAACGGTAAGATATGATGATGATGATTAAGCTGCACGTTGATGACGATGATGAAATTATGACTTAACTTTCCACCGAAAGTTGTGTAAAACGTGGTTATTTTCTAACTGATATATCTGATCATGACGGCGTGTCTAGGGTGGCGGCGTGGACGTTGATTTGGCGGATGATTTTAGCGCACATGACGCTCGGAAACTATGGTGACTTAGCAGCGGCAGCCTTA